>PVJO010003739.1:0-118889 GCA_004026905.1 Hystrix cristata | reverse complement strand
GTAGGCACTTATATTTCCCCCCCCCCAGCATTGTGTATAAAGCATCTCTCCATGATGCTGGGCAAGCTGAAGGTCACTGTTGCTCTTAACACTGACTACATAAATACACTATGATTTATTAATTTATTCTCTTCATGATAGACTTTTGGGTCCCTATAATTTGGTGGATTTCTAATGTTTTGCTATACAAACATTGTTTAATGTGCGCAATCATACATGCCTCCAGGTGGGTGTCTGCAGGTGTCTCCATTAGGTATATACCTAGAAGTGGAACTGCTAGATCATACAGTACAGTCGTACTCAATTATGTGAGATATTCAGTACTGTTTTCCAAAGTGATTATGCAAATTCCGCATTGACCTGCAATAAATTTTACTAAATTCTAATCATGGTCTTAATCTGATATTCTCATTACTGATAAAAATAAGCATCTTTACAAATTTATTAGCACTTGTACATCCTCCTTAGTGAAATGTCTTCTTCTTATTGAATTGTAGGATTTCTTTTCATATTTCACATATTCACCATTGGCTTCATGTACTTAAAATACTGACTTTCAGTTTATCAATTGTATTTTTTAATCATTTATTTTGATGAATAGAAATTCACATATAATATAGTAAAATTTATTTATCTTTTCTCTTAAATAAAAGTATTTAGGTTTTCGGTCCTTCCCTAAACTAAGGTCAGAAAGAGATTCTTCTACATTTTAATATAGTAGTTTAAAAATTTGCTTTTCACATTTAATCCGTAATCTATATAGATTTAAGTTTTGTGTTTGGTAGGAAGTATCTAATTTTATGTTTTGCCATATGCCTAATAATTATCTGAGTGCCATTCAAGAAACTGACAGTCTTTTTCTCAACGACCTGAGGCACCAACTCTACAGACACATCTCGCTGTTCTTCACGCAGATCTGCCTCTGCGCTCTCTGTTCTGTTCTTCAGTTAATTTATCTATGTCTGTATCAAGGGGCCTTACAGTAACTACGGAGCTTTACAGTAAATCTTGATATCCACAGGAAAAGAAACCCTCCTCTTCTTTCTTTTTTTAGGACTCTCTTGATTATTCCTGGCCTATAATCCTCCCCATATATTTTAGAATCAGCTTGTTAGTTCATAAGAAAGAACTGTGCGACTTTTATTGGCATTGATGTTGAATGTATTTATCTATTGGGGGAAAGTGATCCCTTCATGATAATGATTCTTCCTATTCTTAAATTTTGTGTTAGGGATTCTTTAATATCAATAAAACTGTATAATTTTCTTGCATACCTTCTATTCATTCCAAGTATCTTCTACTTTCTGTTGTTATGAAAATACAGGTGTTTTATGTTGCTGGGCAATACGTGCTTTTTAAAAGCAAGTGTATTCTCAATACTGGTGATTCACATATAGAAATTTAATAACTTTACATTGATCCTATAGCTCACTGCTAGTCCTTCCTAAAATTATTAATAATCTATAGACTGTTTATATCATTAACTGTTCGATTTCTTCCCTTCACATTCTTAGAAGACTTAATTCTTGTTCTTTCTTTACTGCTCTGGCTATAACTTCCAATATATTCAGTAACAGACATAGTGGGGATCATTGCCTTGTTCCTGACTTCCAGTGAAATTTCTCTAATGTTTTCTCATTAAGAATGACATTTGCCATGGTTTTTTGGTAAACACTATCAGTTTAAGGAAGTTCACTGTTTAATAAGAGTTATTTTTTTCTTATCAAGAGTAGGTACTAGATATTATTAAACACTTTCTCTGTAACTATCAAGACAGGCTCTTTTCTCCTTTTACCTGGTAACATGGTAAATTAGACTTACATATTTCTTCTGTAACTTTTATTGTATATCTTTAAAAATTAATCTGACAGTTATTCAAAATAAGTTTCTTGTATCTACATCTATTTTTGTATAATTTGTCTTATGTCTACATACTTTAATGAGGCAGATTTATAGATAGAATTCATTGAGAAATCATGTTAATGGGTACTTCAATTCCAAATAAACAAAAACCCTCTTGGCCAACAATGGATGCTCATATCCACAGCCCAAGACTTATTAAAACTTTGGAGAAAAACTCAAGCACATAATGTCCTGAATACTTGCACCTGGTAGAAAATATGCACTCGGTACCTCCACCAGCTCCCAGAAGTTCCCCTGACAGGCACTATGTGCTGCCCTAGTCCTCACCAGTGCTGTATGGAATTGAACAGTCAATTTAGAATCTAAGATCTTGGGGGCCAGCAGAGCCTATAACTATGGTCTCTCTTGCCACTAACAGCCATTAAAATTTTGATTTTTGGTATAAGATAAACAGTGAAGTACTTGTACTTTTATATCCACTCATTTTTTAAAGTATCAATGAAAGGTTCAATGTGATCATTGCTTTTGTTATTGTTGCTTTAATTTCTAATGTATATTTTAATTTCTAATTTCCAGGTATGACATTAGGTACTGGTAAAAACCTGATGAATTAAAATACCACTAAGACTTTTAGGATAAAGGCTAACCACATCAGCATGACTTACAGAGTTCGTAAAGATTTGCTTTTGCCAATACGGACAACTCCAAGAATTATCGTTTGCCCAATAAGGTGCATCCATCCCTCTTGCCATGCCTGTAGTTCTTAGAAATGATGTAACCTGTTTATACTTCCAAGATTTTTTGTAATGGTCCTAGGCATTGAACCTAGGGCCTTGCACACGCTACACAACTGCTCTACCACTGAATTACACCCCACCCCCCAACTCCAAGACTTGAATGAGCTGTTTCTTCTGTCCAAGGATGCTTTCCTGCCACCTAGTGAATGGATTCTTCAGGACCTTCTCATTGCAGCAGTTATTAGAGTGTCGGCAAAGAACTTGGGTTTTTTTTTTTTTTTTTTTTTTTTGGTGCTGGGGATCAAACTTGAGTCCTTGCACTTGCAAGGCTAAATCCCCCCACTGAGCTAAATCCCCAGCCCAAAGAACTTGTTTTTATCCCAGTGCTCAAGCCCCTGGACTACAGCCCATGGCAGAACTCACTTGTTGCCTATTTTTCCAACTCTATGCACTTTTCACAATGCTTAACACAGAATATATCTGCTGAATGACTATATTTCAATGAATGTGACATTTGAATTGAAAATACAGAGCAAATAAGTATTTCTAAACTTGCGTCTGTGTTCTCAAATTCATACTATAGAAATCTATTTCTTTTAAATGTCACTTAATATGTTCACTAATTCATTATTTTTGGTTTATTAGTACAGGTTTGTAACATATAATGTTTACATTTCTTGAGGAAAGTCGGTACTTATACATAACCCATCTTCTTTTCATCTCCTTTCCTTCTGTCTCTCCCCCTTCCACCCATCTCTTGATCCCCTTTCTTATTTTTATTTTCACTAATTTAGACTATTAGTTTTACTATAGTAGCTGAAACAACAACAAAAAAACTTTCTAAGTGAATAGAAAGGGATGTTACATTTCTAAATGTTAACTAGTGTGTTTTCAGGTACAAAATATTAACAACCACTGCCATGTAACTTTAACAATTAAAACTCAAAAAATATACATATATATAACATATTGCTGTTTTGAAGTAAATTACCTCAATGATCGTTGGTTTCCCCACATTCTCAGCAGTTGGAGACCCATACAGGACTCCATCACTGTATGGCGTCCTTTGGATATAGCGAAGCCACCCTGGTCTGTCTGGGTAACCCATTAAATTTGTGTTGAATGTTATGGGATCGTTACTAATTTCGCCTAGATAAGAGACACAGAATCAAGACATAAGCAGTTATTTTCACATGTGTTGTTTTGGCAGTTTCAATCAAAACATTCTGTCTAAATTTTTTTTATACATTTATAACAAACTACATACACAAACAAAAAAAAATCCACCTGGAAGTTTTAGATTAGGATCTCATGGAATAAAAAATTCTTTGGGCTGTTTGTCTAGCAATCTGATCCACAAAAGAAAGCAGATTTATACAATTTTCTTAGAACTTTTTTGGGATGAGCACTTCAGAGAAGACCAGTTCTATCAGTGAGAAAACTATTTTTCAGAAAAGTCTCCAAATCGCCATTAATTGTATCTATCGAGGAACTATGTTTTTGAGCAGCATCCCTTTCATGAAACTCGACACTATCAAACTGATATGAAGGGATATCAAAAACTTATATTGGAATAATAAAAACAAAAATAATATGATTTTTGGGTGCTGGAGAAATAATATAATTTTTAAACACTAGAGAATAGAATAAAAAAGATGTTATAAATCCAAAACAATTGTAATAATGACAACATTGACCGATAATAAACATTAATAACAGTCCGACTGATTAGCATGAGCCTGGACAGGTGTCAAGTCCTTTACAAGCACTCTCTTATTTCCAAACATACCTCTGGAAGTGGTGCCCTTATTAGCCCTAATGTTATTGGCGGAAAATTACTATTTTCCATACTCAGTCATTTCTCCATGGTCATGGAAGGGGTTAAACTACAATTCAATCCTGTCTGACTCCAGAAACTAGGTTTTTTTTCAGAAACGATGTCCTTAACTAAATGTTTTCTTTTCAAGTTTTAGAGCTTTTGCCCAAAAGATTTAGTCATATAGTATTACAGACATGGAATGTCTCATAAGAAAACATTTTCAAAATAATCGATGAAAAACACTATCTTTTTGTCTTCTTAGCTATTAAGAATATGTCTGCCTTTATTTTATGAATACATTCAGATATGTTATTCATCACATAATCTACAAAAAGAATCTGTGTACTAATTCTAATATTAAAAATGTGTTCTTACAAAACATAATTTTCAGAAAAGTCATTTTTACTTGTTACTTGAGAATAATAACTCAGTATGTTTGCTCTTGCTATTCTTTCTGTATCTTCATTAATGTGACGGCACTTGTGATCATTCAAAATAATATATTCCAACCAAGAGTGAATTAAATCAGACTGCATAATTGCTATTAGTTTGAAGGAAAAATTAATCTCCATTATATTATTATGAAGTTTTACAAAATTCTCATATTATAAAAGCCTTCTTTAAAATGCTTACTTTATCTATATTTCATTCTCTTCAATAATATATGTATCATTTTCTAAAACTCAAGGTACTGTGTAAGAATCTAAGTCTTAATATAGAAAATCACAGTTGTACACTGTGTTTATGTGAATTTATGTGAATATGGGTAGATCATTTGTCAGAGACACAGAACTTAAAGACTGAGAATTCAGAAATGTGCCTTTTTAAAAAATTCAAAAATTAGTTCATTCTGTTATGAAATTTCTAAGCTTAAAATGAGAAATATACTATAACCACCAACTTCTCAGATATCCTGACCATTTCAAATAATGTTAATATTAGATCGTATATCACCTAAATTATGCACATTGAACATGAAGAAATATTTAGCAAATTAACCACCTTTTTCTCCAGAAAGAACATACCAGGTTTTGGGTAAGGTGGAAATTCCCCCTTAAAATATTCTCTTTCCAAAACATGAACAAAGAGGACACCTGCAGACGGGTACACATTCCAGTCAGAGTGCACCTTGGAGAAAATAGTGTACACTGAAAACAAAAGGGGAAGATAAGAGACAGACAAGTGATGAGATACGTCCTCACAGTGCCACTCAGACCATAAAGGTTTCCCTCCAGAAATGCCTGGGAAAACTAAAGCAACACGCGAGAGAACTGTTAATGACAGTTTGTTTTAAGAGGGAGTAATTTTAGGACAAAACATGGGAAAATGCTTGTGTTTAGAAACTTTACAAATACTATGTAAATGAAATGACACACATTGAATATTTTTAATTTCTATTAAATAGTGAAGGGATCCATAATACCCTTTGGTAATTTCTTTTTACTCGAAATTATTATTACCAAGAAAATATATCTTGGGAACTGACCAACTATACAGTTACTATGTTTTGTTTTGGTTTTTTTTTTCCTTTTCTTAAAGTAAGTACAGAGAGTAATTTTTAAATGGTGAGAATGTAGACTGTACTAATTGTTTTCTGGACAAAGCAGGTCAGACCATATGACACCATCGAAATATACAAGGGAACTCTATGTATACTTTAAAAAATGCTTTGGACACTGTTTCTGAGTATTCATTCTTCATATCTCTCCTAAAAATGATTTATTCTATTTCGCCTGATCTTGACATCTAATAATTCAAACAGTATAACTGATAATATTAGGCTACTTCCTAAATAAGCATTAACAATTACCTAATACAATTCAGAACAGGAATTTCTTTAAGTGAAATGGGGCTGATTTAATGATTTACTATTTCTTAAGAATAAGACATGAGTGCATTAAAATGGCCAAACTGCTCTAATTAGTTTGTACCTATTGTTTTTCTTTTGATAGCATCATCTCCCAACACTTTATGCCTTTACCCTCATCACCCCTGCAGTCTCTCCGGGGTCTCTGCCTTCCGGATTGGCTGGGAGCTACAATTTCTAGATAGATGAACCCTGTCAAGCCCAGTCTTTCTCTCAGCACTGATGGGTTTATAAATGCAGCAGTTAACCTCAGGACCCTCAAGCTGCTCGTGCCAAGCCCACAACTTACTGAAAACCCTGGATAGCAGGATCACGGACAGTAGTAAATTTTTCAGTATTAAAAACAGAAACTCCCACAAAATGTTTCTTTATCTGTGAAAACTTGTCCTTGCAGTTCTGTGGATGGCTGCCAAAAAAAGGCGAACTGAATTAAAATATTTGGCTTGTAGCTTCACATATCCACAACCTGACTACTAAAAACACAGCTTCAAAGGCCGTGTAACTGAACAACGGAAGCTGTGAGTTAGGGTTAACTAGGGCCGTAGGGAGACTATTTCCTGACTTATTTTGTACCAATACAAGAAGTTTCCCACAGCCACGTACAGTGCCTAACTTTCACCCAAGGACTATTTACTCACCTATGGGAATGATTTTATTTCAAAACACAATGAATGAATCATAGAAAAAATTGTAAGGATGACAATTTGACTTTTTTTTTTTAACCAATTCAGTACCACAGTGTGCCCTAAATGCTAGGTACAATGGGGGAACGTGATGACAGAGACCCTGTCCCAGCTTGCCAGTTTCCTATCTTGTTCAGTGGAACAATGTTCACCTAACTAGTTACTGTCCCAGAAGTAGAAATTGCTCCAGCAATATCTGTAAGAACGGGAGGAGCAGTCAAGGTTGGAAAGATCTAGAAAAGATTTACAGAAAAAGTAGAGCTTAATGTGGCTCTTAAAGTACTAGTAGGTTTCTAGAACTCAGAGAAGGGGAATTCAGGCTGTCATCAGGTTATGGGGCCCTTTCAAGGAAGTGAAGTAAGTTACTGATGCCAGACCCTGTTTTAGGAAAAGCAAAACTAAGAAGAAAAACAGAGTCAAATTATAGAGAGTTTCAAAGTCCTGGTAAGAAGTTATTTTGCTCTATTTTAAAGGTGTCTAAATTCCTGATCACAATCTGACATCCAAAGTACAGGAATATTTCAAATCATCTACACGAATCTCTTCTAAATTTCTTTAATGTATTCTTTCTAGATATTTAAAACATAGAGTGGTGCAGTATTGAGTTTTATTCACCTCATCATTTTTTGCACACTAGCAGAGTGCCAAATATATTTGAATACTTCTACCAGTGCCTGGGAAATATTCTTATACAAGGAATATGGAAATATTCTTACACAAGGCATTGTGGAAATAAACACAAGTCTCATGCTAGTGGACAAAATATATGTAATATTTAAGGTCTATGTAGCACTTTATAATTACCATCCTCCATTTATGTCATTAACTTTTAATTCTCTCTCTTATTTTTTTATTATGAGGTAGTAAAACTAGCTTATGCAGAAAAAAAGCTTGTTCGTATTTTACATTGAAATGATTCCGCTTTCTTTACAGCCCTCCACTGGGCCTGAAGGAGTTCCATTAAAGGGTTCCTGCCTCTCCATATTCCCCCACTAAGAGGACTACCAGAGAAGATCTCAGATTCTGCCTTCATAAAAAATCACTTCTGCATCTACAAAGTCAAGGCACAATTTACCAGACACCCCTGGGTTTTAAGATGATGTGCACATTTCCTTATTCGTGTGTACACAGTTGCCTTTCTGCAGTCCGCTGAGCCACATACTTGCCGGTCAGTTACCTTGGCAACTCCGCAGTAAAGCCTGCTTCACTTTTAAGTATAGTATGCCATTCACTTGGAGAAAAACATGATACAGATGTATGACACATTCATCATCCAGAAATGGAAAACGACTAAGCCACTATGTTTTGTTTGTGAAAATAATACTTCCTTTCTGTAGCATTAGTTTAAATCATGGGTACCCACACAACATTTTAGCGAAGAGCCCTTTCTTTTCCCCTTTCCCATTTGTTACTGTAAAACAAATAGCTCTTCATAGGGGCTATCTGGGGAGTCTTTACACCTAAGCTTACTTTCAAAAACAACAAATGACACAGAATTTGAAGCGTAGGCGCCTGTCTAAACATATCAATAATGCTGATAAGATCTATACCAATAATCACAAGGCCTATTACTAACAGTTAACACATGTCAGACTCATATATGCCTAGATGGTATTCATAAGCAGTGAGCTAGAAACATACTGTTTTCCTTAAGAGCAAATCTTGAAAATCAAATTTAAACACCCTAAAAATCCACACCACTAAGATGCAATAATCTCTGAAATATACATGTGTGGGGTACCATGCTAATCCAGCTGAGGTCACAGGGCCTGGCCTCTCTGTGCATCACACGTTTCTGCAACCTTCCGTGGCTGCAAAACCATTACCTCCTCAAACACACGCCACTGGATACGAATGAAACCGGAAACGAGTGTGTGTTTCAACCCGTGCAAATCTGTCACCGCTGATGAGAAAAACTATCGGTTTTTCTGGTATCAAACCCACGAGGGATCAAAAATATCATCTTCACTCAGCAAAGACAGCTAGATTTGCAAAGATTAAAAACTTCTGAAGATAAACTGCAGTAAGTAGCGTAGATTCTTTAACGAAAAACACACTTCCGAGTACATGAGAGCCGAGAGGTACATCAGCAACCAGCCAGAGCTGTTATTTCACCCTCCGTGAGTTCTGACGCCGCTTGTCTATGCTACCAAAATCTTGTCCACATAACTATGTTTCAGTCATAGAGTACAGAAACTACATACCGTTTCAACAGCTGTATTATCATGTGACAGCACAGAGCCAAGAACCAAACGACGGATCATGATAGCCATAGCAACAAAGTGGGATGTCATGCTAAACTGCATCCTCTCTTCCCTTACTAAGAGTCTGTTGGAAATTTTCTCTCTCCATGATGAAAATATAAGTACTGCACTTGTGTGCTTACTTACAGTCACTTCAAAACAAAAGCATATATGGATGTATTTAGTAAACATTAAAATTTGAAAGTGTTATGGCAGTACATTGCTAATGAGTCTCTGACATCTAATTTCACAATTATCGCATGATTATTCCTCATGGCATGTGCACAGCTGCATGTGCGCGCGCACGCGCGCGCGCGCGCGCACACACACACACACACACACACACACACACACACAGAGTTACTCCTGTATAAGAGTCCAAGAACACTTACCAGGTCTTTTTCGGTATAAATAACAAGTATGTGACCATGAAGACAAAATAGCTGCAAAAGTTTCAGCTAGACTTAAATCTTAGATCTCTTTTGAAATCTTTGAGAAAAAAGTCAGAAATTATGGTCCAAATTCAAGTCCAGGTGGCCTTTATTAGGTAACGATTATGTGTATGTCTCTTTCACACGTTTTATCAACAAATTCATCTCTTTAAAAGACATATATTTATATTATCTTTTTCTAATTATTAAGGCTTATAAGGATATGATAAAATCTCAGTTTCCCAGGAAGCCCAATGCAGTGAATCACCGCAGAGGGCCAACTTTGCTAAAGTACCTAGCGGTCGATCCTTTTCACGATGGTATAAGATCATCATTTTGCACATCAATTAGAGCACTCTATTATACAGAGATGCCCTTACGGACTGTTTGGCTGTCTAGTCATTTACTGATCACACTAGAAGGTCTCAGTCTGCAAATGCTTTTGATGGTTGTAAGTTTTATAGATTTTCTGTTTTCTCCTCTGTAGACATGCTGTCAGCTGTCATTTCTGATCGCCTTCAGTGTGTTTGCTAGAGCTGCTACTCCAGCCCCTCTAATTTTCTGTTATCAATCTGCTACAGGTTTAGAAACCAGACTATCAAATGAGGGGGGATTGTGCATTGAAGTAAAGAGTAAATACGTGCTGTTTGAACACACACAGTACTTGGTTAGATGTGAAAAACCGACATCTGCTTTTGCTGCATCTATTTTGGCCACCCGGAGCCCCTTGGGCGTATTTCCTGGTTCTGAGCTAATGCAGTACACTTCTGAGCAGGGGATCTCTGTAATTACCAAGGGCATTCCTTGAGGGAACAGTACCACAAACTCTGTGCACTAAATAGTTTAGCAATAAACCAGTATACAACTGAAAGTCTTAATTCAACCCGTCATATGTAAACAGGAGCTGTGAAATCAAAGTGGATATAATGTGTCATACGAAATAATTTCTTGCCTATTTGATATGTGAGAAATAGACTCCATAACTTAAAGAGATCTATGGATTAAATAATTTATTACCCTTAGCAATAGCTAAATCATCCTAAGAATAGTGTAACATATTATAATAAGAAACTAAAGTCTGTTTTAAAAAGCCAATGCTTTTAAAAATTTTGTCAACTTAGCTCTTGTGTGCAGAGAGTTTTAAGATTTAAGTTATTTATTGGTAATTATCACAAAGGTGCTTTGAATCCAAATTACTTGAGTGAAATAATGTGTAATTCCCAACTGTTCACAGAATTGCCAAAATGGTAAGTATGATCAGAAAAACATTTTGTGTAAGAAAGATGAAGATTTTAAAATACATTTGGGATATAGAGTCCTGAATAGTACAGCTTTTAAAAGTACAGCTTTTAAAATACATTTTTACCTAAGCAATGAAGCATGATCATCTTTTTTTTTTTTTTTTTGGTGCCAGGGATTGAACTCAGGATGATTATCTTGATAATTAAAAATTTTAAGTACTGATAGGAAAAATAAGGCTTCCCGTCTTTTCTTTTACAGTTTTGACAGGTAAAAAGCTCTCCATGAGACCCCTGCATCCAGGCTCCTGCATTCACAGCACAGTAAGAAATCACCATCAGTTCATCGAACCGATCACAGGACATGAGCACCCTCGGCTATCTCTGCATTGAGAGGGCTCCTTTCAGGGTTTCAGAGCCTGTACATTTACAGATTTCTTCCTAATTTATTGTTTAACATATTATTGATACAGTCAAATTGAAATTTAATTATTAAAGCAGATAATTTTTAAAGACAAACATTTTAAGAGATCTCAATATCCGGCCAGGCACACAACCAGTTTTTGTTTTCCTAAGATTTACCTTGTGTTTATTAATCTGACTTTGTCAGTCTTGGATGGGACTCAAAAGCTTTGCCCAGTAGCCTGCCCTTCACCTCTGGGTTTACTCGACATCAAAGCACTGCAAGCCGTTCATTTGGGGGCAGACAGCTATTGTTTGGGTTCCGGTTGGATAGTCTGCGCCTAGGCTGCTGTGGACTTCATCACAAGGGCGGTGAGCTTGCCTGGGGGAAACTTCGCTCCTCTCTACGTGAGGCAGAAAAGAAACTAGTGCTTGGATCTTTTTCTACAAAAAAGCAAAAGGGTTTCTTCATGAGATTTTTTTTTTCCTACTAAGACTACTTAATTTCTCCAAAGTGGGATTAAATATCTTGATTATTACGTTATTACATGTGTGTGCATTTTTTTTTCTTATGTGTCAATGGGAAAGGGGTTGCAAACCATTATTAATTGGAGATCAATAAAACATCAGTCTTAGAGAATGCTGGAAAGTTGAAAAGGGTCATCCTGCCTGAGCGTGCCAAATACCTTTGTTAAGAGGGAGATCAGAGCGTTACTTCCTACCCAGGCACAGCCTCAGCCTCCTATTCAACCCAGGATTTCTGACAGTTACTACCAATCAGAGCTGGCACACATTTGCTCTCCTGGAGGGGTCTGTCCTCAATTTTATTGTACTAATGACAAAACTGAACTCAGAGGGACTAAGTGACTGGTTCAAGCCCATAGGACTAGTAAAAGGAAGAGCGCAAGACTTGAACCAAGGTAGAACTGCAGTTTATCGATCTGAAAATAAGCCAGTACAGGTAATGGTAATGCATTATATTATTATATCCCACTACAGCAATCTTATTAAGTGTCCCTCTTTGATTTACAAAGGACCAGAATTTGACCAGATAATTCAAGTTTATTTTATTATTTCATAAAGCTATCTGAATTACACTACACAACTAGAAAAAGTGAGTTGACAATCCCAATTTCAAACAAACTCATTTCTAAAGAAAGAAACACACACCAAGGTTACAGAGCAAACATTTTAGCTTTCAAAGCTAAGATTTAAGAGGGAAACCTCACATTTCTTGTAAATGATGCTTTAAAGCCCTAGAACTTATTGATCTTTCTCCTGACTTTGCCACCTTTTAGAAGCAAAGAAATATGTTCAGCCCTAGGGGTACTTCTTGCTCCTCTCCATCCAGGGAAGAAAAGCCATTGTCTAGAGAGACACTTCTGTCTTTAACTATCCGTAGGCCAAGAGGAGGCTTCCTTCAAGATGGGGGAAGAGATTCTTTCAAGTTATTCGAAGTACATCGTATTTTATTCCTGTGAATATTGTTAAATTTAATATTTAATCTGGAAATAATTAGGAGATCTGGACACAATCATTTGACTTTGTCTTAGTTTCTAAAGAATAGCATAATGAAAGTCCATTGGTAAACCTAAGGCTGGGCCATTTTAGAGTGTGACTTTTCCTAAGCAGGAAAGTAGAATTTGAAGATATTTTTCTAAGTAAAGTATGTAAATATGAAGGCTTATTTCTATTTATTATGGTAGTAAACTTTTAAAAATTTAAGTTCCCTAACCCCATCTTATGAAGAAAAAAGAGAATTCATAATTAGAGTGTTCTTTATTACTTTTGTAACCATCTAATACGTATTGAGGTAAAGTGATGTTAAATGTGTTGATTTGAGGTAATCAAGCTTCTCGGGATCCTATTTACAAAAAAGATACTATCCTATTGTTTTAGTTAAGAATTAGAATATCATTTAAAATAAAAGTTACACAAAAATACTAAATTTATTTAACTTTATAAATTCTCTTTTAATCAATCATCCTCCTTTGAATATGCCAAAAAGAATGACTGGGATTCTTGGTCAAGAACAGCACAAAGAACATTTGGCTTCTGAAATAGCCTTTTACGTGGTCTTGCTATACAAGCTACAAGTATTTGTTATTACAGTTTTAAAAGCTGAAACATTTTTCTTCATACAGTTGATAAAACTTACTGCTTTCTGTACAAACTACTGTAATAATCCAGAGTTATAAAGATAAGCATTAAGTAGGATAAAGAAACCAAAAAAGAAGAAGAATCTAAAAGATGAAATCAGGAGAACTGGAGGAAATAAGGGAACGTAAAAACCTGAACTAGGTACATCAATAGCTTCAAGATTGATAGTTCATTTCAATTTTGAGGACTACAATTATCCATGAAGTCCCAAGGAGACTTGGAAGTTTGAGGACCAATGGGAACCTGTAGCTACCTATAGCTTAAACTAAGGGGAGAGCAGTACCCACTGGAGATTCTAGAAGATACAGTAGATTTCACCAAGAACCGCACTAACACAGATGACTCCGCTGGACCTAACAGCTGGTTAGAGAGTACTCTTTTGTCAAATCAAACAGGAATAGAAGGGAAATGCGCAGGGAGGACAGAAATTCCAGGGATCAGAGTTAAAGAAAGGAGACGGAAGGTCGTGGAAAGGGTGACAGTGATTGAGTGCAAAATGGTGGAAAGTCCAGAGAAAGTGTCTCTAGGGATCTTCCGTGAGGCTCCGAGAGCCAGGGCAGGGCTGGAATCCTTTGGAAATGATGGAGCCATAATACAGTGTAGATCACAGCAGAGAAGGATACCTGGACTCATAACTAGAAAAAAGAACTTTAGCTTAAAAAAGAACATTGAAAAACAGACAAAGATCTGGCAAAAAAAGCTGTAGGCCCTCTCTTGGAAAGGAACCAGCTACATAAGGGAAATCAGGAGAGCTTTCTTTGAAGGAAATAGGGAAAATCCACTGGAAATGTCTACTCAGGGTAGGAGGAAAAGAATTATAAAGTTCAGGTTCTGGAATAACCACATCTAATGCTTTCTAAACAAATGTTTGTGACCCTCTCTTGGGAAGTTACCATTATAAAGCTCTGTGTCTTCCTATAGGGTTAGGAATAAAAATTTCTTCAAAACCACACAGATGTTTGTGAGTTTGTTTCAAAGACAGCAGGAAAGAGATATGGGAAACTTGTCCCACAATGACACACATCTTGAGCTAGAAGCTTCCAGCTGAACAACATAATCTGCTACCAGCTATAAAAAAGTTCGTGACCCCAACTTCAGAGATGTATGAAGAAAATGAGGTAAGCCAGAATCACTTCTACAAGTATTCAGCGGGTTTTATCTTAATTACTGTTCTTTTAAAAGTATTTCAACATTATCGTTATCTTTATAGATACTTTGGTTGTTGCAAGTTATAAAAGCCAGGCTACTATGGGGCTAATGTTCATGACCACAAATATTCAATACTGGAAGGCAGGACTATAAAGTCATATAATTAAGAAGAAATATTAAATGAAAGTTCGTAATGATCATTAATATTTTGAAAACAACTCATTTTTATTATTGAGTAAGGTTTTCCCTCCTTAATAAAATGCATTACTTCAAAGATCATGGAATATTACTGATGGATATATTTATAAATGGGAAGAAAAACTTAGAAGGATTAGCCTATCATGCAAAGGTCATGTCAACTTTCCAATAGAAAACAAGTGTCAACTATCTATTGACTAGCAAAACATCAATTTGTTTTCATAACAAAAATCATCCAAAATTAGACAAGAAATTTTATGGCCATTTTTTAAAGATAAACACTTTTTTAATTGTAATGATACATATTAATTTTACTTAATATTTTCCAATGTTATAAATAAATAATTATAACGACCACAAGAGGACAATTTTTAGAAGTGGCAAGCTAGTGTTGGATAAGGGGCAACATAGGTTAAAAACAGGCATAATTTTTCATTTTAAAAAAGGGCAAAGCTACAGCAAAGAAAAATAATGGATTAAGAACATAGAGGATCAGAAATTTTATAAGATTAGAAAAACAAAATTTCATTTTTTCAGACTGACATTTTTTAAAAAATCACACACAACTAAAAAAGCAAAAGGAATATTGGAAGCGAACAGTTAATTGACTCCCAAAGGAGATTTACATTCACAGCCTAAACTCACCATCTTTCTTCCCAGCAGCCATTTTCCTGCTGATAACAAAACTGCTGGCCTGTTCGGTCTTCCAGTTAACTGTTCCATTTATGCCATCAGCACAGCTTAATAAAAAAGCTTTTCAGAATAAAACAAATGCACAAGAAATGAAATTAATGTCAAATTAAAATGACTATCACAGATCACCTACTATCAATTGGGATCAGATTACTTCCAGCCAAGTAGCTGCTAACTCCTGCCAGCAAACATTTGGTGCCTGCCAATACAGGGAACACATGAGGAGAACAGAAAAATAAGACATGGTTATCGCCCCCCCAAGGAGCTGACAATCTGTGAGGTGTACAGGTGAATAACATACACAGCCTAAGTTCTACAAGAACACTGAAAGGGGAGAAATTGTCTCTGACTAGGAATGTTGCATTGAATAAATTCACAGTTGAGTTGAACAACATTAGGAGCAAAGAGTAAAATTAGGGTTAGGGATACTAAGTAGGGGGTTATCATAAAAGCATAGGGCAGCAGTCAAGTTGAATCAGAAGAAAAGAAAATACAGTAGCAGTTACAAGACACGGTGGAGATAATACTGACAATACCTTTTCAACTGGTTATGAAGGGCTAAAGGAGAATCAAGTCTAGTTTTGCATTTTTTATCTAGGAAGACACAGGACAATGATAATTAGGAAGTGCAGAAGAGAGGTCGGCTTCAGGAGAAAGGTGGTGAATTTAACTTGGGATGTGTTAAATTTAGGGAACCAGCAGGACATCAAGGTAAGATGGAAGACCAGTTAAGAAGAAGATGGAAATAGAGCTTTATTTGTAAGAAAATATGATGGTGCATTTGATGTAGGTTTGAAGTTCTCCTTCAGAAAATGAGTGTGGAAGCCAAAGTCCCAGTGCAATTTCTTAAAGATAATATGCCCCCAGGTAACACATCCTAGGCCCTCATGTACAAAGTGGCCTGGAGCAATCATATACACATTCGTGTTGTTGACTCATTCATCTAGCCCCTTTCTCTTCATCCAAACTTCAGAGCTTTCCACTTACTCTCCAATTTTCCATGCTTACCTTTCAGATTTGGTATATTTTGATACCATTTTTTATGACAGCAACATTAGCTTTCCATCTTGTTCTCCCTTCCTCTGGGTATTTTAGGTACGTTCCATCTGGGTTCAGTACAGTCCCAAAGTCCACTGCTGTCTACCCCATAGAAATGTCCTAGCCCCTAATGAGTAAGAAAGCACACACAAAAAGCACGTGAGACAGTAACATAGAAAAACATGTTAATCAACCCACTTGTATATCAAAAGCAGAGAATGATTCAGCAAAGAAAGAAGAAAGAGATGGCCAGAGACGCTGGACAATGGAAAGGGGATGTCAAGAAAGACAGTGTGATCAACAGCACTCACTTATTGCAAAAAAAAGTCAAAGAGGTTAAGGACTTAGAAAAGACTGCCAGGTTTGAAAAGTGAGAGGTTATTGGTGACTCCTTGAAAGTGGAGCTTCAGAAAAGGTCAAAATGTGGATGTTGGGAATACAGTTAATCTTTTTAAGAGTGCTGGGCAGGAAAGGGAAGCCAAGTGACCAAATGATTCCCTGAGGAGAAGAGGGGTGGTGATTTCAGTAGGGAGAAATTTAGATTTTGTGTATAAGCCAAAGAAAAAATGTGAAAGAAAGGAAAGAGATTAAAGATAAAGAAAAGGTCCATTATTGATGGGACACAATCCAAGAAAAAAACACAATGGATACGGCCAAGAATGTACAGTATGAATAAAGAAAATGGGTCATGAATGGGAAAGGACAAGACAGAAACATTTACTGTGAGACAACAAAGTTAATATCGAAGGAGCTCCCCACCTTCATAAGTCAGAGATTTATGATTTTTTTAACTAAATTTTTAGTAAAATTTTGAACTTAAACTTCTGAGAAATATCATGTTCCCCTCTAAAATGAAAAAGAAATACAATTCAAAACCCAGGTTTTTAAAAACACGTAAGTAAACAAATAAAACCTCAGGTGACCATTTCAGTGATAATGGGAGGGCAAATCAAAGCCCTCAGCACCCTAACAAATAAAGTACTTAGCTAGTATTCCATTTTCTACACTACTTAAACTTAAGTGTACTACCTACATCTACTGAATGACCAATCTTATGAATGACTGACTAATAAATGGTTGATTTGTTTAATAACTGAAATTTTGTATTTTTAAATCTAGACAAAAAATATAGTAGCCATTTCCTAATAATTTAAGCTAAAACATGAGAAATGTTAATAGTGTCTTATGGCACAATACTTTTCTCCCAGGAATCTCCGTATTGCTAGATTCCAAAGGTAACATGCTGGTTATTTAAGAGTCACCTGAGCAACTCCTGAAAAATACATATTCACATGTACCCCGAAAAGATATATAACAAATATATACACATTCATAACTCCACCACAGGGAGGCTAGGTAGGGGAATTACACAATATCATTAAGTGATTCTTGTACACAGTTGTGAGCTCTCAGAGACAAAGAAAAAACCTGCAGAACCAAAGAATATGAGATGTTTGTCTGACTGACTTTGATCTGAAAACCCTACCCCCCCCTTCTTGAAACTGGTTAACATGTATAGCTGACTTGAAAATGCTGGACAGTGGGAAAGCCCAGCCTAGAAAGACAGTAAGCTGGTGGCTAAGTTCTTCTCCACAACTTTCCAAAGAGCAAAGTAGACGTGGATCTTACAGCCAACATTTAGACTTAACTGCTTTGCATCACTAGATCCTGGCCAAGGTACATTCACACATATCGTCTAATTCAACCCTGATGAAACCAGCAAATCTATCAACGTGTCTGGAGGTTATAAGGCTTATTCTGAAGGCAAAATGCAGTAGACACTAAGAACAAGCAGTCACTCTCCTGAACGGCCCACTTCTCTGTGGACTGAGCAGTCAACACAGAGAAAGAATGTGCCGAGTGCCAAACAGATCCTCTTTTGTTCTTGCCCTTCTTCTAGCATAGTTCTCAGACCACACTGTGCATAAGAATTATTGTTCAGAGTCATATACACAAAACTACACATAATGTATGTTATGGGTAACTTAGAAGAATTAAATTACTAGGGTTACTTTAAATCTATGGAAGTTTATCTTACTTTTGTCTTGCTTTTAGAACTTAACTAACACCCCTAAGATTTAATGGCTGGTGAACTAATGTCATTTCTGGTATTTTCCAGGTCCCATATAAGGATAGCCTTGTTGGCTTTTATTGGATTCAAAAAGCAAATCTGATGGTGTCTTGATGGTTTACAAAATGGCTAGGCAAAATAGTTTAAACACATCTCCATAGACATACCTCTATTTTAAAGATGGTGTTGCTTTGAGCATTTTTTACAAGTTCACATTGGTCCATATAAAGTCTGATTGTGACTATAGAAAACTGAAGCCCTATTAGTTTAAATAAAAGAATAACTTTTTATGGTTGTACTCTCCAGGCAGTGTCTATAAGGGCAAGACACAATGGGGTGGATAAGGAAGCTGCTTAAACATTCGAGTCCTATGCCTTGTGAGAGAAATCTCAGTAACATGAAAATAACTATTCGTTTTTAATTGCGTGTCCAAGATAATGGATGCACTCAACTAACTTCTTGAATGGAAAATTACTGTATCCTGTACACTGACAAAGGAGAGAGTGTTCAGTGGAAAAGGTATTTTCTTGTTTCATTTTCACTAGAAAAAGACCAATGCATTTTTTTTTTCTGTGAGAATAAATTTCCCTAAGAAATTTATGGGAAAATGTGACTCCATTTTAAAAATATTTTTCCTATGCACAATATTTCAAGATTAGGTCTAATGTGTAAAGAAATGTCATTTTGTAGAAACTGGTTTTTGGACTAACTTAAAGATAATGAACAATCCTCAGAAATTTTAAAAGGAAGAAAGAGAACCCCACTGTGTTCACCATGATAATGACAATCTCTGCCACAGTTATACCTGAGTTGAGTTTTGCTCTAATTCACAAATACAAAAGCACAGAATATCCTGCACCCTGCATTTACATACCCCAAATAAGAAAAGATTCATACAACTGGCTGAGATATCACTGTACAGAATATGAGCAACTCTTCAATTTTTCCCTTCCAAGTAACGGAAGTGTGAATTAATCCAAAGGTGGCTGATATGTCCTCAAGTTCCCTAGAAACCACATAACACTGCAAGTTCTAGTCTTAAGATTCTGTGATTCATTCTGAGTCTTGTAGTGGCATGATTCCATTTCATCTGGCCTGGAGCAAGCACTCTTTGAAAAGATGTTTCGTTACTTCTTCCCAAGACTGAATAATTTGCAGGCTGGGGGAAGATGAGGTTGCTATTTAATAAAAGCAGTTGAAGAGCTGTGAATAGTGACTGATTGCTGATGAGCTAATCAGAATGTCAATGGGTAGAAATAATAAATAATAAGTTATCCAGACATTACTGTCCAAGTAAACAGCAGGACATGCCAAATGAAATTTAATCTGATTAACACACTTACCTTGGAACCAAACTGTCAAGTCTTTCTTCACCGATTCATTTGTCTCTTTGCATATTCTAGTCTCAGAGGAATCAAAGAGTTTGTCTGCAGAAGTTGGATATATAGCTTACATTCCCCACATCTCTTTCTTTCTCTCACCACCCCCCCAAAGTAGCAGTGTTGCTTGTTTTTCTCTTCCTTTCCTTTATCCAACTCTCTTCAACACTTTTAAAACTGCTTCTTATATTAAAATTTCTTTTCACATGCTCTCTACAATAAAAATTTAGCTGGCCATTACTTCTTATCATGAGCTACCATGTTTTGAGTTCTAAGTAGTAAATAATGACAGTAAGGGTTTTACACATAGTAATTTCATCCTTAACATCAACTATGTGAAATATTAGTTCCATCTTACAATGAAGAAACACCTTAAGAAATTAGGTAACTTATCAGCAATCATATGTTCATTAAGTGGCAGAGGTGGGTTTTAACCCATTTTGTGGCTGACTACATAGTTCATGTCATTCACACAAGTCTGCCTCCAAATAGCTAAAGAAGAAAGCAATCTGCAAGCCATATATTATGTAATTTGAGATATTATGATTATACCTAGATGTCATCGTCACCGTATTTTTCTCTCTGAAAATAATAGATTGCCCCTGACTCCTGGATTAGAGACAGCTGGCAACAAGACGGTGCCGCTGCTCCACAGGAGAAATGAACCCCACGCAGCGTGCACCAAAACCAAAACAAAATAACAATTCACTGAGAAAAATTAAAATGTTAGTGAGAACTTGCAGTGGGGAAAAAAGCTTTGGCGAGAATTCCCCACCACAACATCTGAGAGATACCTGAAGAGCAGCTTGCTAGCAAGACTCTAACCCAAGAATGCCAGAAGATGCAGCCCCAGGCTGTATTACACTGGAACAGCCCAACAGGGCAGAATATAAGCAATTATTTCACACCACTGAAAATTATTCAAATTTAATAGTTTTTCAGTACAAGCTAAAAAGGTTAGTTAAGATATAACACGGAATAAAACTGGAGTACAGAAAGGCAGTATATCACATTTGAAACTATGGAAACAGAGCAGGGCGTCTGAGTTCAGACCCCAGTTTCTGTCCACCCGGCAAGTTTTTCACTGTTTGTGCCCAAGCTTCCTTATCTGGTAGGAATAAAGCAGGACTCATATCACAGAGGCAGTGTGAGCGTTAAATGAGATCATATGCTTAAAACCCTTAGAAGAGTGTTTAGCATGTAATGATATGTTCAAAACAACTGTTTAAAGAAAAATTTGGACTTCTTTAAATGTGGTTTTTAAAAACTAAATATTCAAACAAAAAAATCACCACAGCTGGAATTATTATATGGCACTCTCATTTTTCCCACGATCGTGACACTTTAAAAATGATATTTCAGTGGCAGAATGGACTGAGTGCTGGGGGCTGCTGGGGCCCTCCAACAGCCCTGAGGCTCCAATCACACTAGAATCTACTCTGTGGCTACCCCAAGGGCTAAGCAGACAGCATCCCAGAGTCCTGCCCAGCACTGAGTCGGGGCATACCATCCGAGAGCTGCAACCTAACCCTTCTGAAGAAAGCCAGATGTAGTGAGAAATGCATTTAATTGATATGCATCTTCCTTGATATTTACAAAATCATAGGTATTTATTATAAGAAAGTAATACAACAAAAGTAAAAAAATATGTGATATGCACAAGATTCAACTTTGTACTAAACATCATAGCAAAACTGGGTGGAAAATTAAATATCCAATACAAGAATTATTGGTTTGATAGACTACTTAATAAATCTAATAGTTAATAGGGAAGGTTACATTTCTGTGGGTCGTTTTTGCTACTTTGTTCAAAGCGCCTGTGAAGAAAAGTTTGAGTGTTTCCTCCTAGAAACAGTCCTATTGATCACAGAAATACCACATGAAAAAGTAGGGCCAGGGGGACCTTTAACAAAGGGATACATAACATATGCAGTAGTTCCACACATTGTTACAATTTAATGTCCTCATCTCCAAAATTCAGGACTGTTTTAAAATTAATAGAATTAGTGAAAGGCAGAACACAAAATTGTAAATAGTCTGCAAAATCTAGTGTAATAGTGCAATCTAGTGGAAAAGGATTAAAAGGCAAAGTGCACACATGAGTTACTGGGGTAGGGAAGTAATGCTGTATGAAAAAAATCTGCTCAAAATAAAAACATAATAATGCTCACATGATCTTTCCAATTAAGAAACCTCTAAAAGAGAAATATTCTCATATTGGGTGTTTGCTCTAAATTGTCATTAACTTACTTTAGTACAGAAGTCATACATCCTAACTGTAATAACATTCCAACACTATAACCCGAAAGATAGAAACTATAAAAGTGCCCTCTCGTGTCTCTGTTGCCATCGCGCTGATATCACTGCCGAGGGCATGCAGGTTTGCCAGTCTTTCCATCCTATACTCAATGAATATGCAACACTTATTTGTACACAAACGCATCCATATGCCATGCTCTTCTTTACACAATGTGATTCACACTCTTTTCATTTAGAATGTATCTTGAGTGTGTTTACACAATACTACATTTTAAGCTTGCATCACTTTCTGCTCTGTGTCTCAATCAAAATTTATTTACTATTACCTTGAACTCTGCCCGACCAGCCCAGGACTTGTGATCTGTCCCTTACAACATAACTCTCTTCCAGCTCAGTTCATCCGTGATTGGGGTTATATCTACCCTCATGCAGATGACAGAAGTCCCGAATCATCTTTAACATCTCATCCTGACCAACCTCCTTAATATTTAATCCAATAGTTTCTTTTGTTGATTTTTCCCCTAAAACATCTTATTTTTACTGTCCTGTCATCACCCTAGTCCACAATGTCACGGAGTGTATCCTGGAACACTGCAGCCTTCAAACGGTCAGCTATGATCTATTCAGACCCTGCAATCTTGTCTTCACAAAGAAGCTAAAGTACTCTTTTTGAAATGCAAATCTGGTATTGTCCTGCTTAAACCCCTCTGAAGATTTCCCGTTGGTCTTAGTAAAAAGATGAAACTCTCTAAGCTGGTCTGCCAGGTCTCCAAGATTTGCTCCCTCACCTGTCTCTAGCTGCGGTTCATACAACACTTCTCTTTCTGCTCCAGCGTTCCTGGACTTCTGTCAGCACGTTCTATTCCATATACACTACATGACCCACACCCTCCACAGAGCTCCTATTTTTGCCTCAAATATACTTTCCCTCTTTACCTCACAAACATGCATTTATACTTCACTTCTGACTACTTCCTTGGAAAAGCACCCCCCTCAAAAATCCGGCTAAATCTTCTGTTTAGACAATCTAGTAATGCCTGTAGGACTTAACAAAAGACTACAACTACATGTGTTATCATTTGATTAATCTTCACAAAGATTAATCTTGAATAAGTTATTTGATTAATCTTTGTCAGCCCCACCAGTACTAAAAGGTTCATGATGGCCAGGATCCTGCATTGCCCACCATCTAACCCACGTCTCAAAATCACTCAACAGTCCAAAATAAAGATAAGAATAAAAGATTATTAATTCATAAAGATATGGCCAAGTTTTTTTCTAATTTTTCATTATCATCAATATTAAAATAAATGTCTTTATCTTTTAGCACTTTCACTAGTTCAGGTTTCCATAAGCTAAACCTGAAGGAAAACGGCTAGACAAAAAATAATGTATGTTTCAGACTCTGATACCATGTAGCAACCTGCTGTTTCCACTTCTACTATAAGAGTCTTTGATTAGAATCATTAGAATCAACTGGGCAACTGCCAGAAAATGAAAGACGTTAAAGGTGCTACACTGATCAATTATTTCACAGGCGAGAAAAGCCCAGGTCACTTTACCTTATACTGAAAAAGACTAATTTGCTACAAAGGCAAAACCAAAAATCTTGAGGCTAATTTTTTCTTTTCTTTTCCATTTGAAGGTAAAGAGCAACTATACTTCCAGGGCTATTGCTGAAGAAAGAAGAAATTAAAATATTTCACTTTAACTTCTATTGGAAAATTAACTGTGATCTTTTCTTTCAAACTCACAGTGAACCCCAAATCTCCATAATAATCAAAGTGGTGGCCAGATGAATAAGGGAAAAGCAAAAGAATGGGAAAGCATTACACAGAAGCTGCCTAACTCCTCAACATTTTTTAAATGAGCAGCTTCATTTATCAGAAAAGAAAGTCTGTCCTTCTATGTCAGAACAGATGCCCTGGCGATTCCCGTGGTACAGGCTGCCACAGATCCAATCTAAAAATCTGATTAGTCTACAGTAATTAGACAGAAAGTGAGATGTGCTAAAGACGAGTGATTTATAAATAATACAACGCATTTAAACCACTAATGCACAAACACTACATAAAAAGTGTTAGATGCAGAGTTCTACCGGAGTGACCAAAGAAGACAGCACTTCAGCTTTCACTAACATATTCACACTTCTGGGAATATGACAAGAATTATGCCAGCAACTTGTTTCCCAAGATAACGTCAAGTTTTAAGCCTGAAACATTGGAGATTGGTACTTCCCCAGCGGAGGAGCGAGCATAGCACCCACGGGATTGCAAGTAGCCGCCGCGGAAGCCTTGTGAAGCCAGGACCCCACGTTGTGCAGTTCTCCCTCGGAAATCTGAGCTCAGCCCAAGATGTTCGTGGCATCTCTAGCAACCAGGAAGCGAGCCATCACTAGTTGTTCTGTGCATTATTATAATCCCACAAAAGTGTGTGGCACTTTTACACGAAGTAGAATAAGAGGAGAACAAAGTTGTTCAACATTTAAAAATACACTTCGCACAGAGTAACAGTGACTCTATTGCTGACCTAATCGCTGGAGTGAAGGAGAAATTTCTGAGTGTGCAGGAGTGAAAGCAACATGTGAAAGGTGCTTAGAAAGCCTGAAAGAAGAATCGTCTCTCCTTTCTTCACCTCTCTTGTGGCGTTCCCCTTGATAAGCAGTGCTGGGGCATGAAAACAGTGAACAGTTTCTACGCAGTTAGAAGCGCTGCCCTAAAGAGGGGTCCAGAAGGGCACCCCTACATCCCCCACAAATTCATTTTGTGCAGTTGCATCTTCGAAGTCAGATGTGACAATCAAAATAAACAAACAGGCAGACGATAAATAAGCAAGAAAGATCTGCCCCAAGACAGGACTGACACACTAAGAATGTGCCTGGGGCGGGGGGTGGGGTGGGGGGGAGGTTAGAAACCAGGCTAACCTGAAATGCAGTGAAGTTAAAGAGTAGGAGTAGGTTTTATTTTGTTATTGAAAACCAACAATTCTAACTGTAAGTACTGCAAAGAGATAACGTACAAGGGGCTAGGGGTAGTTACTGAAGGGACATCTGCCCCGTATTTCCCCCTGGGGAAGACGCAGCTGAGGGCTGAGCTGTCCTGGGCTGGCTGCCAGCGTCTTGCCTGCTCCCTGGTCTCCCTGGACACTCCCAGCATCCAAGGCCACTCTGTCTGAGATTCCTGCTCCGAGAGACAGAAGAAACACCAGAAAAAGAGTAGCTCTCGGAAGCAAGCTAAAACCAGGGCAATGTGCAAAGAGGAAAAATAATCTTGTATTTTCATGTTTGAAATGGAATGGGAGACACAGAAAGAGTTAAGTCACTCCGTTGCAGCCATTTTCAAGAGATTAACTTGCAACACACGGGACCATTCTTTTTTGACAGTTTATCAGAAAAAATAAAATAAAATGTTTCCTTCACAAGTATCTATGCTGACTACATTAAAATGTTACCATGGCCTTCAAATTAAATATTTTAAGAAAAGTGACTATTTCTGCTACCTGAAAAGACCAAAACAAGTAAAGTCGATTTTTGTATTCAGTTGCACTGTTAGAAAGGTCTTGGGTTGAAATTTATCTGTGCCTTTCACCCACTGACGCTGGTCCTGTTTTGCCAAGAACACAGAAGTGTGCTCATGTCTACTTTTACTCTGCTGAAGCTAAGCACTCACAGACCCTTTGAGGATACCTCGTAGGACAGAACCCCCAGACTTCTCACCATCCCCAGACTGTCCTGGAAGTTGTCTAATCTGTCAATATCTCTCTTCAAATGTGTCAGACAGAAATGAACACAACCCTACAGATATGATTAAAGCAAGGTACTATTAATTTTTGAGGTATCTGGACGCTATATACTCTTACCAGCACCTAACTCAATTTTTTTTAGCCACATCATGCCACTGGTTCATATTAACATTTTTCCTAAAAAACTGCCACCATATACCAATAATTAGGATGCATTTACTGTAGAAATTATTTTTGCTTTCAGCATAGCATCGCACCCTATTTAAACAGTGTTCAGCTCTAAATTCTGTTATCTACTTGTAACAGCTATCCCTTGTCCAGTCATCCATGAATTTTAAAGCAAGCCTCCTAGATCTTCCGCAAAATCATTCATGCAAATGTTAAAGAAGAGAAAATCAGGGCAAAGGTATGTGACCCTAGCAGAGTTACTCCCTAACTCAAGCCTGGTCAGCCACACCTGACCTCATTCACACAGCAATCCTGCTAATTACTCTATGTGCCATCTCACACCCAAGCGCAGCCTGTAGTCTTGACAAATGCGTCACTGAAAGCAATATTCACTTATCTTTCAAAACAAAGCATAAAAGATCTACACATATTAAAATTATAGTTATATTAAAATATGTATGTGCACGGAGCAAAGCCCAGAAGGGAAGGAGAATCATTGGAAATGTTTGTTCTAGTGTCAGGCTGTGGAGATTTGGGGGACGGGTGTTGTTTGTTTTTGTTTTAATTCAATATTGTCTTTAATACAATTACATTGTTTAAAAATAAAACACAGTATTATGTAGAGAAAATTTAGCTTAGAAGTAATCTATGGGAAATTGATTGATACTATCTGCTGCTACCAACCTGAAAACTCTAAGTAGAAAAACAGTCACTTGAAATGACTTGTTGATACCTAGAAACACTGGCTTCTGTTTTTCTTTAACTTTTGCACTGCTAGTGGTATTTCTGGAAATTGGAGAGACAGAAGACTGGAGAACTGGATTCTAGAGTTTAGATCATGTATGGATTGTGTGTGTGTGTCAATCTATCTCCACTGCAAAGGCTAGAAAAGCATGGAAAGAGCATCACCATGCTGATGTATCTGTGAAGCTTTGGACTAAGAGAGAGCAAAGCGCAAAGTCTTCCCTTCCAGTCCAAGACTCTCTAACAGACATAAGCCCATGTCATCTATTCACCTACAGTCTTTTTTGTGCAAAGAGTAGGAAGATGAATGATAGGATATGCATTTAGGTGTTGAGAACAGAGAATATGGAAAGGTTAGTATTTTTTTTTAAATGGAGTAGTAGAGTTTAAGTGTGGACAACTAGTAGAAAAGCAAAGTAAAGTGGCAGCTATTTTGGAGAAAATGCAATCTGTAAATACCACACTTATCAAACCATAAACAATCTGAATACTTGCCCTGAGAATTTTTAAACAAGCCAGGCTTTCTTCACTGCTCCAGTATTTTCTTTACAGGGTGATTTTCATTAATGGAAAACTAGTGCTAGAAACTAGGTATATGTTTATCTTTACCTCTTTGGGGTTATCTCTAACTAGTTTTTATGGTGCTGTTCCTTGCTATTTTCAATGTCTTTGAGACAAGTGAAAATTCCACTTTGCTGAGAAATACAATTTGCCCACCACACTAGAAGTTATGCTAAATACATGAGGTACAGAAACAGCTGTTAGATTTGTGGGAAATGGTTATAAAAATGGATAAAATGAGCTACACCAAGTCCAGTTACTATTTGACATTTGAAAATGCCACTTTGTTTAGAAATAAGTTTGCCTACTATCCTAGAAAATTAAGTCAAATACAGGTAGGAAACCAGCAGATTCATAGCATACTCTTATCAGAAAATGTATAAAATATCCACAAAGAAGGTTTAGTTATTATATGACATATGAAAATTCTAGTTTGTTTTGAAATACAATTTCCCACACCCCTATAATTTAACCTAAATACATGAGATAAATCAAGAACTTCATAGATATGTGGCAAATTGTTATAAAACAGGTAAAATGTCTAAGTAGAAAATCTAGCTATTATTTGACAAATGAAAACCCCACTTTGTTTTGAAATACAATTTTTCCACTATAGTGGCAGTTAAAAATATAGGTGGTAAAGCAACAGCTTGGAAGATCCAAAGCAAACTCTTAAAAAAAATGGATAAAATATTCAAATGCAAAGCTCAGCTATTATTTGATAATGTAAATAATGTATACTAACACTTTTGTTTTGCATTTAACCTTGTGTAAAATGGGTAGGAAACAGTCAATATTGGGAAGCAATATCGGAGAAAATCCAAAATTCATTTCGATAGTAAATGTCAAAACAGAAGTTAAGTTCCTATCTACTGATAAATATTGAGGTTTTTATTGTTTTTAAGGGTTTTTTTTGTTGTTGTTGTTGATGTAATACCTGAAGTATTAATGTTATCTGTTATTTTTAATATTGTTTTGCTGTTTTAGATAGCAAGAAAGTTTTACCTAAATTATCTACTGATGCTTTTTCACTTAAGAAACTATATTTCTAAACAAAATGAAAATTTTTATATGTAGAGGAATAGTTTATAACATGATGAAATATAGCAAAATGATAACTGTGTCTGTTATAATAGTGAGGTTAGAAGGAATTCTGTTCTTTGTTTTCTGGATTTAAATATACATGTACTAAGGTTGTTCATTTGAAATTTTAATCAGACAAATGAAATTAATAGTATTTCCTTTAAAGAAAATTTTGCAAATATATTATTCTATACTTAAAGGCTATTTAGGAAGCAATTGAAGAAAATTAATTTCATACTGTTTTTAATTTTTAGAAAGTGTATCTGTAACCCTACAAAAATATATATTCTTTAGGTACCTATGTAAGCATAGAGAAAATCTGAAAAAGCACACTCTAATATTTACTGATATTATTACAGGGTAAAGAGTTATGGATGCTCTGGATTTCCTTTATTTTTCTCCCTCTATATTTTGGGCAATGATAGGACTGTTTTTACAGTGATAAAAATATTAATAATGCCTTCTTTATTTTTTTACCCCAAAAAATCCTGTTTAACATTTTGAAATTAAAAAGAAAAAACCTGATTTCAAATTTTGAAAGTCTTGGGCAGATTTTTAAACTTGAATTGTCCTTACTTTTCACCTATACTAGTTTTTAATCTCACTGTTTTTAGAAAAAGTTCTATCCGTTAACAACCAGGTAAAGTAACTGTGCATTCAAAATTAACTAGGTGTCTGACAATCTAGCGGTCAACAGAACTGCATTCTATCAAAGCTATGAAACCCTAGAATTATTATATCTTGTATAATAAAAGAAGGGTAAGCATGCACAGATTAAGAGACACTTTATAGAAGTATATTGTGTTCACTCCACTTCCTAGAAAAATTGTTGGAAATACACACTTCATTCATTCATATTTCTGATGGCCCAGATTTTATTTCTAATAAAAAGTAAGGTCTCGGTAAATGAACAGAGTTTGTTCATTCCTAGAAAGGCTCGCTTTTGAAGCGTGGTCCCTTCCACTTTCTCATGTACAATGGGCCAAATTCTTATTTATCCTTTAAATATAAAATAAACTGTAGCCATGTTAGTGAAACATACTCAGTTTTAGTCTTCGAAGACGAATACGTTTCATGTGTGTTTCAGAAATCTAACTCAGTTGTAGATAATTTGATTTTCCCTTTTAACCTAAACTTCTTTCACTAAGATTAGCAACAGATTGCCAGTTTTCTTAGCGCCTAACACTTTGAGGAGATTACAAGGGAATCCTTGGGAAGGTTTATTTAGCATCCTTCCTCATCAGTATTTCAGGGCTTTGAAACTAACTGCAATTTTCCCTAACGTAAATACATATATATGTTTATATGTACAAATTCACGCAAATATTGGGGGCAAAACCTCGGCAACCCGCTTCAAAGAATTTGTTTGCCCCAACTAAAAAGCATTCATTCGCCCTACAAGATTTAACAGAATGTAATATTGCAGGAAGAGCGAGGTCTCTGCGTAAACCTTGTAATCACCACCAAAAATCTGTCGCTGGGAGCCTTTAGAGCCCGCCAAGCACGCTGGAAACATCCCCAGCTGTTTTCAATTGGTTTTGCTTTCTCAAAATAACACCCTTCGCGGGGCAATCGGTGCTGTTTGCAGCTTCTCGGGCCCCCAGCTGGGGTTAACCCTGACTTGGACGCTCTGCCTGCCTCCCAGGTTTCAGGATTCCGCTTCCCCGATCGGTAGAACCTAAGGAAAGCAGGATTTCCGCCACGGAGAAATGTGCTTAGGAAGAAGGAGGAATCAGGTCTTTTAAATGTCACATTTTAGTCTCCTGTCTCGATCAAATTCAAGAAAAGGAGAAAAATGTATTTGTGTAGACAGGAACGCTGGCTGACACCCCTTTCCCTCGGCCAACATCTAGGCCGAGGAGCCTCAAGCGCAGGGTAACGCGCCCCACCCTGAGCAAAAGAAGGGTGATTTACCCCGGCTGTGGCGGTTGGGATGGAGAGAGATCTACCATGGGGGCTGCCGGTGAGGTGGGGTGCTGGGAAAAGCAAGCCAGAGATGAAATTTTTGCGCCCGCTAAACAGGGAGGGGCCGTGGGGGCAAGGAAAAAAAGAAAAGGCCAGGGGTCGCGCCTGGGGAGGGTTCAAAGGAGCTGGGAAGTGGGGTGCAGGGTGTCCTGGAGGAGGGGTGCAATGGGGCACCAAGAGAGGCTAGAGCCCAAAGGGCGCGCCCAGGACCCGGAACCCGGGAGGGGGAGGGGAGGCGGCGGCCTGGTGGCCCCGGGACCTCCACGTCGCGCGCAGGCCACTAACCTGTCAGTAAGAATGTGCCAGTGGTCGCGGGGCTCATCCTTCGTGTCCCCCGACCCTGTCTCGTCCAAGCACAGGGGTCTCCCAGCGCCCACCACCGGGGCAATTGCATTCTTGGCCTGGCTAGGCCGGCTGTCCTCGATTCTCCCCTCCCCTCCTTTTCTTCTTTCCTCCCAGCTGGGCCAGTTCAACATCAGCATCCAGCAACACCCCCCCCTCCTTGATCCCGTGCTCCCCCTAGCGGCGGGCCAGTGCAGCGTGGCCACCTCCCCCCCCCGCCCCATCCCCCCATTCCGCCCCCGCACCCCTCCGCCCCCCTAGCCCGCGAAGCACGCTGGGATTTGGCGCCCCCCTCCTCTGTTCAGCCTATATAAGGCTGGCAGTCTGCGCTCGGGGTACACGCGCTTCAACTTCGGTTGGTGTGTGTCGAAGAAGCCTGACTGCGACCAGCGGAGAGGTCCATCAAGCCTCGCTAAAGGTCCACTGCGCGGCTCCCGTCCGCTCTCTCCGGGCGGCGGGGCACCCAGTGGATCGCTCGCCTGGCCAGGTGTGGGATTCCGTCCTTCCTGTCTTCGCAGAGGAGTCCTCGCGTGGTGAGTATGCGGTGAGAATGTTTTTTTTTTTTAAGATCACATTCATTACCCGTTTTTATCGGAAGCTGCAGGAGATGGACTAGCGCCCCTGGATGTCTCCACGCAAACCTGTCACGCCTTCACTGGCTGAACTCCAAAACTGGGGAAACCAAGTCTTCATGCCTTTGGTTTCCAGGACCCGAGTCCAGAGATAGGCTGTAGACAGACATGAGCTGCGGACGGTAATGAGCTGCAGACGCACATGAGCTACAGACCAATTTGCTCTTCAGAGGCTCTTCAAGTGACAAGCGCTAAAACTAATTGGCGCTTCCTTGCACTACAAACTGATAAGCGCTTCAGTTGCGCTACGAACGGATGCTTCGTGCGCTATAAACTGATGCGCGCTTCATGAGCTGCAAACTGATGGGCGCTGCGTGCGCTGCATCTTGATACGCGCTCCATGCGCTACGAACTGATGGGCGCTTCCATGCGCTACAGGCTGGCGCTTCATGCGCTGCGAACCTGTGCGAACTGCAGCGACGGATGAGCTGCACACTGAGGACCGATTTGCGCCTTGAACGCGCTACAAATTTGGAGCTGCAGAAAATCAGCCCTACGAAGGCGCTACAAAAATGATACAACTCGTGTTACAGCGGCGCTTCACGCGCTCTAAGGCATATGCACTGCAGAGGTACATGAGCTGCAGAAGAATTTACACCTCGGGTGCACCGAGAAGTGGGAATTGCTGCAGAGGTAGATGAGCGGCAAAATGGTTTGCGCTGGAAATCAAACAGCTCTAGAGGGACAGGAGCTGCAATGACCCAGGGATCTTGGAGGGGAACCCCACCCTTTCACCTTTTGGAATGGCTCCCATTCTGGAAGCGGGATCTCTGCATGACGGTGCTGTTAGACAAAATGGAGCCCCGGGCAAAAATTAGTGTTTAACATTCTGCCCACACCATTCCTGCTACAGCAGTGCAGTGGAGGGGCGCTGACTTTTGGTGATGGCAGGCAGATCGGGCTGCCTGCCTTGTTGTGCTTGATTGAATTGATGGTGTAGTTGTCTTGGTGGTGGCGCAAATTGGCGGCCAGCAACAGTTTGTGGAAACTGTCGGTTTGCTGGGGGTGGGGGGCGGGTGTTGGATCTTGGGGCGATTGCTCTTGCTGCATGAAATGAATCTGTATGTTGGAGGCTGGTGGGAGGGGTTTGGGGAGGGGGGACCCTGGGAGGTGTGCAGAGACTCTGCAGCCCGGTAGCAGCCAGTCTCAGACCTGCCCCGCCCATCTGAGCGAGCACGCCTGCTCTGCGGTAACTGCTCAGAGCCGCCTAGCGCCTCCCTCGTTTGCGCTCAGCGCCTACCCAGAGCGCGCCTCCCGGAGCGCGCCTCCCCCAGCGCGCCTCCCATAGCAGCGCCCCAGGGCCCGCCTCCTCTGAGGTGGCCTGCCCAGACCCTGCCTCTCCAAAGTTTGGCCCCTCCCTGAGCCCGCCTCCTCTGAGTGGGCTGTAGCCCCCGCCAACCTGTGTGCGCCTGTGCATTGTGTGCCTCCTGCCCCGCCCATCAGCCCTTCTGGTCTGAGCCTGGCTGCCCAGCCCCGCCCCTCTGCTGTTTCTCTGCTGCGCGGTTTTTGCTTTTTGTCCACTAGTGTCTGATTTAAGGATAATAAATAAGAAAAATTAACAACAATAACAATTATAACTGGCATTTATAAGCACTTTTAATAAGTGCTTTGCAATATTAATTAACACTCCCACATTTGAAATTCCTGATAGGTTACGACGGGAACTTCTAAGCTGACACGGCTTGTGCCACAAGGCAGTTTAACCTAATGTTTTTATTATAAATGAATTATTTTAAATAAAGAACAAAAAATTTTAAATGTTTTCACATTCGGCTTTTGGCGAGGACACCAGTGGACGTACTGGAATCAGACGCTTTGGTGAATACAAAACATGGGACAATGTGAACTGTGTTTCTAGGAGTTTTAAGTGGTGGACTGGTGCTTCTGGCTTGCCTCTGAGCGAGGGCGTGCCGCGTGTGCCCATGCAGCTGGGTCTTTTCCTTGGCAACTCTAGGGGATTAGCCCTGGCGGGCCTGGCTGAACTGGCTACATGTAATAAATTGCGTGTGGCATTCAGTAGGCGTTCACTAACTGTGTGTTCGATGACCAGAGTCACTTGGTTTATTTGTTATCTCGCTTGGTGTCTGCAGGTCTTTTCTATTTTCTTGTTCCTGTTTCCTATGGTGCTTTGATGTCCTGGATTGTGTTGCTGCCTTATCTCACTCACATCTAAAAGTTTCTGTTAAACAAAAGTACGTATTTTTGAACTCCAATAATGTAAGCTGTAATTATAAAACCAATATTAAATTATTCCAAATAATTAGCTTTTTTCATAAAAAGCTAATTATTTAAATATTCAAAGTAATTAGCTTTTTTCATAAAAAGCTAATTATTTAAGTTATTAAAATAATTAGCTTTTTTCATAAAAAGCTAATTATTTAAGTATTCCAAATAATTAGCTTTTTTCATAAAAAGCTTATTATTTGTTATTCAAAGTAATTAGCTTTTTTCATAAAAAGCTAATTATTTAAATTTTGAGCAAGTAGGTTATTAATGGTACATATTGGCATTTAAAATTCGTGAGATGTAACATAATGTGGTTACATTACAAAATATAGTTTGTTTTAGCTGCATAATTAAACATCTGTATAATTTCAATGTGCTAACTGAATGAAAACATTTTAAAACCTGATTCCACACACTAAAAACTAGGAGCCAGGATTTTGTTAGGGGGAGAAATGGGGCTTTGTCTCCCAAAACTCTGTCATTCTCCTAATCGTTGCCCCTCCAAAATGTACAATCTATGGAAAATAATGTACTTATAATTACAGCTTTAATTAAGTCTGCTTCCTCTTTGGGAATTCTGTATTTGCATATTAACGAGGTTCAAAATATTGGTAAAAATGCATGTAAATAGAATTTGCATTTTATAATACTCAATCAATTTGGACATTTGAAAATTTCAGACAACTAATTGTTTCTTAATGGTGTTTTGTTTCTTAATGAGACGTTCATATATGGTGGTTTTAGGTTACTGTTGCTCTTTGGTGTAAAAGTTTTTAGAAGTCATTGTGAAGAGTCAATAGTTAATCAAATTACTTAATTCCTAATTAGCTAAAACTGAAATATTTGACATATATAAAGATGGCACCTGCTCAGGCAGTTTGGCTTTATGCAGTATGACCACTCTGTTTTCAGGAATGGGACCTGTTGACCCCACCTTTCTAATCCAGCCCCTGTAGGCCAGAGTTTTACACATGAAATTCAATCAGAGCGTTCTTTTGATCACGTTAACTTGTGGTGCCCTTGCTGCTGTTTAAACTGTTTTGTACTTATGCTCATTGTTAACCCGCCTGTCCAGTACCCAATTACTTTTAAAGTGTTTGAACTACTGTACTCTGCTTTGGATTTAGAGTCCCACCCTAAAATTGCAAATTTGAAGACCTGAGGTCTGATATTGGTAAAGGTGAGAGGTTTTAAACCTGTGACCTGGAAGGCCATATAAGGCCTTGAATTTGTTCAAGCAACACTGTTTTAAAATTAAAAAAAAAAAAGACAAAAAAAAAAAAAACCCTGAATGTTTTGGTGTGGGAGGGGCACACATCCCCAGGTCATGTATTCAGCCCCTCCTATATTTTAACTTTAGCCTCTTCTCACTTTTAAATTACCTTCCTGTATAATAAAGGTATTTGAATTTTAACCCTTATTGATCCTTTGTTTCCCTAAACAGTATATTGATCACTTGCTGGTACCCTACTGTAATTTCTGCCCCATTGCTGTTTTTTATAGATGTTGATAAAGCCCACCCTGTGTCTGTGATTGACGTGGAGGATGTTAACCTTCCTGATCTAGGTCATGCTGCACCAGGCCATGCTGTGAATGCTCTTTACAAACTCCTGTCTCTGTGTGGAAAATGCTAATGTCTAGATGACAGAAGTGGCAGATTAGTAACCTGAACTGTTCTTATTAGACATTAGAAGTCTTAATTTAATCACTAAAATTTACATTATGTTGTACTTTTATATTGCCACTGTCACCAATACAGTATCCAAAGGGTTGGAGATGAGACTGAATGTCACAGATTATGATGTGTTCATTGTGTCTTCTGATTTTTTTTTTAAGGTTGACTATTTTATCTTGAATGTCAATTATTTATTGTTTTCATACCATAAGTTAGTGAAGCAATTAAGTAGCAGGATTAAATTTATTAAAATGGCATACTAATCCCCATCCTTCAAGGACCTGGCTTGTTGTATGGCCGGCCACTCCCGGAAGGTGCCACATTAGCAGGACAGGACAGAGGGAAAACTGCCCTAGGTGCTGAGCTGAGACAGGGGAGGGGCTGAGGAGCAGAGGGCTGTTATGAAAGGCTGGTAAGTGCAGTCATCATGTTTGATTACCACTTCCTGTTTAAATTTTTCTTATACCCTGTTGGTTTATATTAGCTATTTTCCACCTAACTCTCTAATTAACAAATGTTTACCTTTTAGTCTTTATGTAACTTATTTAGTGCCCATTTTTGCCTTGACACCTTAGAGAGATACAAGTTATATTTTGAACTTCTGTTTATTTAAAGGTTTCAAACTTTTAAACCAAAATATATTTTAAAACTTTTTAAACTTTGATATACTATACCTTTAAACTTTTGTTGAACTTTTTAAGTTAAAAAGATTAAAAGTTTTTTTTAAAAGTTTAGAACTTCTAAAATGAACTTTAAAAACTGGAAAGTTTGAAACTTTTAAGAAGTGTCAACTTTCAAAAGTTTAAAACTTTTTAATTAGAAAATGTAACAAACTTTCTAATTAAAAAGCTTAGTAGGGGCTGGGGATTTAGCTCAGTGATTAGAGTGCTTCCCTTGGAAGCACAAGGCCCTACCTTCGATTCCCAGCATTTAAAAAAAAAAAAAAAGCTTAACTTTAGTTATAATTATGTTTTAGAATTTTTATGTATTTAAATTTTCCAGATTTGGAATTTGAGATCACTAAAAAATTTTGAATGATTACATCACTCTAAAAGCATTTAACCCTATTTTCAGAAAGAACACAGGCAGACTTTTATTATGATTTATTGTCATCACTTATAATCAGAACACTCACTCTCCCCCCACGCGCCCTGCCCCACATATCAAGTGGTGCACACCCTGTCCTACCTACCACTGCAACCTTCAGTTAGGGCTCTGCTAACAAACGTTGATTAAAAACAAGTGATTGCAAACTGGTGACCTACAGGACAAATAAAGCCCTGGGATTTCTTTGACCTACATGGTATTTTTTAATAAAAAAAATTTAAAAGTATTTTTAGATAGGAAATGTATGCCCTGGTTGCTATAGTTGCAGCCCCTCCCTATATAATTGATAACTTAATGTCAGCTAACAGTTATTGGACATTTACCATGCAGTTTACCTGCATTATTTAATTAAATCACAATAAATTTGAGGTATGCTGTTATTGGGCAGCTCTGGGGGAAAAGTCCCACTTTAGAGTCAGCTCTTCCTGGGAGGCCTCAGTACGTGTTGAAGGGTCTGCATAATGAGGGGTGAGATGAACAGGCACATGTTGCTATTCAGTGCCATTTCTGTCCCATAGAGAATTCTCTTTGGAACGTTAAATTATGGTCAGAAATGTCATTAGTATTGAGTAATTACTAAAAAGTAATTAGTAATTAGTCTTGTGCTTTTGTGGTGCTGGCTGTTGTTTGGTTAGGTAATCAGTTACTTTTCTGCAGAAGTAAACTTGAGTTGTGACATGTGGCCAGGGTGCATCCCCTTTTCCAGGACTGATAGATATAGGTATTGTGATTTTAATACCCTCCTCTTTTTTGTGGTATATTATTGGTTGGAATATTAGCTTGTTTTGTTTTGTTTGGCCTAGCTTTTCTAATAGTAAAAGTTATCATTTTTGAAATTATTTTGCCTATTTGGCTTCCATCTTTGTGTTGGAAGTTTTTTGCTTTGGTCCCTTGATACTGAACTACTTGTTTGCCGTGTCTCAACATTATTTTATAGTCTGCAAAGGTAAATGTACTGGTGACAAAGTTTATTTATTGCTGGATTTTAATCAATAGGTGACTTTTGAGGAAGAATAGATCATTTTGTACATGTAAAAGTGATGTGCTTAATTATCTATTGTCCTGATTGATAACTTCACTCTCTTTTGAGAGTGTGTTTTCTTTGATTACTAATTAATATGATCCAGTACAGCAAGAAAATACTTTGAATACCACATGTTCTTGGCTTTGTACTCTATTGAATGTATATGTTGAATGTATACTCTTATGTTCATTTACAGAAACAAGCGGGTTGTGAAAACAAAGAGGAGGAGGGGTGGAAGAGGGGGCCAGGACCCAGGCCTCCAACCCCAGAGGAGCGAAACCACACCGACACCTGGGAGGTCACCTCCCAGCCCAGCAGTTCCCATGGGCCCCGCCGACTGCCCACCACCTCCCCCTCCCCCTCCCCCCAACAACAACAACAACAACAACTCCAAACCCAGCGGCCACAAGAGTCCCTGCGTGCCCAACATGACCGAACGCAGGCGGGACGAGCTCTCCGAAGAGATCAACAATTTGAGAGAAAAGGTCATCCGGCAGTCCGAGGAGAACAGCAACCTGCAGAACCAGGTGCAGAAACTCGCCGAGGAGAACAGCACTCTCCGCGAGCAGGTGGAACCGATCCCTGAAGACGACGAGGATGACATTGAGCTGCAGGGTGCAGCAGCAGCCGCTGTCCCGTCCACTCCGATTGAAGAAGAGTGCCCTGAAGACCTTCCGGAAAAGTTTGACGGCAACCCAGACATGCTGGCTCCTTTCATGTCCCAGTGCCAGATCTTCATGGAGAAGAGCACCAGAGATTTCTCAGTTGACCGTGTCCGTGTCTGCTTCGTGACAAGCATGATGACCGGCCGTGCTGCCCGCTGGGCGTCTGCCAAGCTGGAGCGTTCCCATTACCTGATGCACAACTACCCAGCCTTCATGATGGAAATGAAGCATGTCTTCGAAGACCCCCAGAGGCGTGAGGCTGCCAAACGCAAGATCAGACGTCTGCGCCAGGGAATGGGGTCTGTCATCGACTACTCCAACGCTTTCCAGATGATTGCCCAGGACCTGGATTGGAATGAGCCTGCCCTGATTGACCAGTACCACGAGGGCCTCAGTGACCACATTCAGGAGGAGCTGTCCCACCTTGAGGTTGCCAAGTCGCTGTCTGCCCTGATCGGCCAGTGCATTCACATCGAGAGAAGGCTGGCCAGGGCCGCTGCTGCCCGCAAGCCCCGCTCTCCACCCCGGGCGCTGGTGCTGTCTCACCACCATCAGGTCGACCCCACTGAGCCCGTGGGAGGCGCCCGCATGCGCCTCACCCAGGAGGAGAAGGAGAGGCGCCGAAAGCTGAACCTCTGCCTCTACTGTGGGAACGGAGGGCACTACGCCGACAACTGTCCCGCCAAGGCCTCCAAGTCTTCACCGGCGGGAAACTCCCCGGCCCCGCTGTAGAGGGACCATCAGCGACCGGGCCAGAAATCATAGGGTCCCAAGATGATGCTTTGTCACCACACTTGCAAGTCATGCTCCAGATTCATCTCCCGGGCAGACACACCCTGTTTGTCCGAGCCATGATCGATTCTGGTGCTTCTGGCAACTTCATCGATCACGAATATGTTGCCCAAAACAGAATTCCTCTGAGGGTCAAAGACTGGCCAATACTCGTGGAAGCCATAGATGGGCGCCCCATAGCATCGGGCCCGATTGTCCACGAAACTCATGAGCTGATCGTCGACCTGGGAGATCACCGCGAGGTGCTGTCCTTCGATGTGACCCAGTCTCCGTTCTTTCCCATCGTCCTGGGGGTTCGCTGGCTGAGCACACACGATCCCAACATCACCTGGAGCACCCGCTCTATCGTCTTCGACTCCGACTACTGCCGATTCCACTGCCGGATGTATTCTCCAATACCTCCGTCACTGCCACCAGCAGCGCCCCACCTGTCACTTTATTACCCCGTAGACGGGTACAGAGTTTACCAACCAGTGAGATACTACTACGTCCAGAATGTGTACACTCCAGTGGATGAACACGTCTACCCAGATCACAGGCTGGTAGACCCTCACATCGAGATGATCCCTGGAGCACACAGCATTCCCAGCGGGCACGTGTATTCACTGTCCGAACCTGAGATGGCAGCTCTCCGCGACTTTGTGGCCAGAAACGTGAAGGATGGGCTGATCACCCCCACAATTGCACCAAACGGAGCCCAGGTTCTCCAGGTGAAGAGGGGGTGGAAGCTGCAGGTGTCTTATGATTGCCGAGCTCCAAACAATTTCACCATCCAGAATCAGTATCCTCGCCTGTCTATTCCAAATTTAGACGACCAAGCACACCTGGCAACATACACTGAATACGTTCCTCAAGTTCCTGGATACCAGTCGTACCCTGCGTACGCCACCTACCCAACGTATCCAGTAGGATTTGCGTGGTACCCAGTGGGAAGAGATGGTCAAGGAAGATCTCTCTACGTACCTGTCATGATCACTTGGAATCCACACTGGTACCGCCAGCCTCCAGTACCCCAGTACCCACCACCGCAGCCGCCACCCCCACCCCCACCCCCTCCGCCACCTCCCTCCTACAGTACCTTGTAAATACCTGTCATGTCCTTCAGGGTCTCCACCCTCAAGGTCTATTCCTGTGCAGCTTCTCAATCAGTGACTGTGTGCTAAGTTGAGCTACTGTATCTTCAGGCTGAGGCACGTCCTCTCAGTTTTCAACCTTGACTGCCATTTAATACGTTTACCATTGCCTGGGGTTTACCTGCCGAACTTACTGCCACCATCTAATTATAGACTGCCAAATTTCTTTACAGAGAAGCTGATGCACACACAGGAAATGCTGATTTCTTCATGGAGGGGGAGACAAGAAGAAGAAAGACAGGACCTTTCTTGCAGTTTCAGTCCTACACATTATTGGAGACTGACGCCTTATAAAGGAAGCCACAATTAACTGGTGCAGTGTGGAAAGGCTTCCGTGATCCTCTTGCTGCACCCACAGGAACTTCACCATCTTAAAACTCCGCTTTCATGGTTCCTTTAATTCTCAAGGAGCAGCAACTGGACTGGTTCTCCTAGGAGCAGGCAAAATCCCTGCAACATGGAACACCTCAGGCTGAAAAGGAAGTGCTCTCTCAGATAGACTTGCATGTTAAAGAGCGTGCCTTCACATCCTGGTGCAAATCACATGTACCCAAGAACTCTGGCTCTGCCACTGCATCTTACCATCACCACACCACTAATGGCTCCCATACAGTGTTAACCTGGCAACCAGAGATTGCTGGTGGCTCCAGGCATGTTAGGTTTTTGTCAGATATTGTAGCCACCTCTCAATCATGTTCGACGGCTAAGAGCAGCAAATCAAAAGGACTTCTAAGTCCTGTACCCAAATCTTAAAAGGTACTGGTACTTCAGAAAGAATTTTCATGAGTGCTGTTAATTGGCTGAAGTTTTGAAGCATCTGTCCATGACTCTTCTGCCATATGCATCTGGGCATTCCATCCCCTCATCAGATGAAGCATTAGGATGTGTAGAGAGGGGACAGCACTGCTCACCGTCTTGAGGATCTACACTTCTAAATGATCACAGGCTGACACCAAGCTGCCAATGGCTGAAAGGCCTCAGAAAGCAACTCGCATGGCATGCTCCAGCAACACCTCTGGTGTCTCCTGGATGCTTTGTGCTAACCTGGGGACTGCCTGACTTCTTTTAACCTGGTCCCTTGCTACTACCTTGGACCATTTGTCTAACCTCTCTTTCTCTTACTGCCATTGACCCTGCTGCAGGATCTGTGTTGCCTTGCTGCCTGTTTGCTGAGACTCCATGTTGCTCTCTCGCACGGAGACGAAAGAGGCAGACTTGAGGAAGCATGTGTTTTCACACACGCGATTTCCAATTGCCAAGTCAGTTTGAGCAGTAGGAAACAACATGATTTACATTTCTACTTTATGGTGAAGTTTCCTTTTTCATCAGCATCACCTTTCACACACTCATTACCACCCACCCCGTCCTTGCATGTTTAAATACTTCAAAGTTTTAGCTGTAGTAGTGTCCTTTACCAGTGTTTTAAAGTGGTGACTATGCTTTCAGAAATTTCCATTGAATTACAAAGTACTATCCAATTCTTATTTAAACTAAGTAAAGATAGCATAGACTATTTCCTTACTGTGAACTTCTTACAACACTGTGAATGAGAGTCTTGTCAGAACTGGAGTGTTTGTGAAACAGTTTATCTAGTTCATCCTCAGTCTTCAATTTTAATAACATAAAAATTCAATTCTATCAATTGGGTCTTTAGAAATCTCACAAAAAGATAGATAAGTTCAAAGAAGAAACCTAATTGGAGATTTAGTTCAAAACAATTTTTCCTTGCTTTCTTCAGTGGAATCAGAAAGCTTGTCAATCACTCATGTGTTTTAGAGTAATTACTTTGGAAATGGTGCATTTGTGCTTCTGGACTATTGTGAAGCATCACTTAAATTTACCTCAAATCTCACTCCATCCTCCATCCATTTGAATTCAAGTGGTTCTGTGTCAAATTTATAGTCATCAGTTGATCTTCAAGCTGCAGAGTGCCCAGAAATGGGCAGTGATCTGCACCTGGCATGTGCACACAGACATTTGCCACCACTGCAAGCAGAAGTCTGGAGAAGTTGGCCGACGACAGGACAGTCAGGGAGAGCATGCTGATGTGGGCTCTCCGCTCACAAAATCCCTGACACACATCGGACTGTTTGCTAAAGCTTGCGATGGACTTTCGGCAGTGTGTACTATGCTTTCTTACTATCTATACTATCTATAAACATTAGGTGTTAAGGATAAGTAATCTTAAATTAATTCTATAGTACTGCATTTTGTATAAGTTTCCTTTCTCTCAACCAATTTGTTTTTGTTGATCAAATTTATGTTTGGATAAGTTTCCTTTCTCTCAACTGATTTGTTTTTGTTGATCAAATTTATGTTAATTGGATCTTTTAACAATTTCTTTTGGCATTTCCAACACAAATGCCTTTTTTTTTTTTTTTGGTAAAAAAGGAAAAGGATGTTAGAAAGGGAACAAAATAAAAAGGAGATAGATAAATCAATTGAATCCTAGTTGCTAGTTGAGCCTGAATAAAGGTAGCTGAGGATGTTGGAACAGGAAGTTTACATACATTTTTTTGAAGGGTCAACTTAGTTTGAGCCAGGAGGTATTTATCTTGGATGTTAGTTTGATTAAATCATGTGAAGAAATATAGTGAGCTTGCCCAACATAAGAGGAGCACATCTATATGGTGCAGTCTGGAATTCTGTTCAAGTTTGCAGGTACCTCTTGGACTCCTGAATTGGTCCAGCTGTCAGGCACCACAGACTTTGTCCATCAGATTAGTTCCAAGATTGGCAACAGAGAACAAGCTTGTGGAAAGCACTAAGCGATCACAAAGTACCACTTGAGGAAAGAAGACCGCACTGGGAGCCACGTTACATTTGATGGAACTAAAGTTCTTTGTTGTTTCAGATTGTAGAACGCTGTTGTATTGGTCTGTGGAACATTGCATTGTTTTAATTTCTTTGTGTAATCAGTTTAAGTAATTGGGGATATATATTTAAGCATAAGTATTTTAGGGTGGGAGGGACTATTAAGTAATTTTAAGTGGGTGGGATTATTTAGTTAGAATAATGTTATGTATTAGATATCTCTCTAAGTGGACACGTGTACTTACTTGTGACCCTTTACCCTGGAATTGTTACCTTTAAGATTTCAAATAATTTCGGAAGGAACTGCAGGGGATTAAACCTATTAAGAGTGAATTGGACATGGATCAAACCCTATGGAAAGATCAAAGGTGCTTAGATAAGTAATTGAGTGAAGACCCTAGGTATTAACTCTAGGGATCAGATTGTGTGCAGAACCTTGAGAATTGCAGGGCAGATAGGTACCTTTTGAGAAATTGTTGCTGGAGTGAATTTGATTACAGTGGATGGTAAATATTCATGGAAGTTATAGCAGATTGATGAATAAGACCCTTGCCTCTGCCCCTGCCAGCAGCCCTCCTCCACCCCATCCCCTTTCCCTAACCCTGTACTTCCTAATCCCCAACCCCTACTCCTTCTTCGAACTGTATTGCTCTATTCTCTTTATATTTCTTTGTATTTACTAATATTGTATTGATGTTATAATAAAAATTCAATAAAGATTAGTGGTTAGTGCAAATTGTGTCCTGATCATTTCAGCACCCACCAGCATCAAGGGCAGGGGTGGCAATGGGGAGGGTGAAGGAGGGTGGAGTGGTGGGGAGGGTGGGAGATGAGAAGAGAGGAGAGAGTGTAGGAGTAAGTGGGGGGGCCGGAGGAGAAGAGAAAAGTTGGGAAGGGTGGGGTGAGATGGTTTGGGGATGGGATGGTGTATGGAGAACACATAGTCACACAACCCAATATCATATATGCAGCACACCTTAGGAATTCAACATGTTCCAACTGCAACACATTAAAATATAATGAAGAAACCAATTAATAGTGACTCCAACGACAACAGATTTTAATATAAATATTGCTTGGATTACTTGAGACTTATTCAAAGAAATGCAGAAGGTAGGACAGTGGGGAAAAGTGGAGGAAGTGGGAGGTAAGAAGGGGTAAGTGGGAGTGATGAGGAAGACGGGAGTGGGGGTAAATCTGCGATGGAGTGATGTATAAAGAACACATCAATTACAACTCATCACTATGAACTCTAAATACTAACATAAGCCAATCATTAATGACACAACAAATATTTAAATATAATTTGTCCTACTACTAGAGATTTCTTAATAGGAGTGGGGAAGGAGGGATAGTGGGAGAGCAAGAGGGAGTTGTGGAGGGTTGAAGGTGGGAAGAGAATGCAGGAGGGTGGGATGAGGTTGAGGTGAAGGAGGTACATAACAAATACAGTACACCAGTCACACAACCCAACACCGGTGTTTTATCCAGCATACCCCTAGGAAATCAACCAATTCATTCCAGCTGCAAAAATAACATAAAACTACAATTACGAGTGACCACAGTGACATAACAAACTTTATTTTTAATCTCATTATGACTTTGAATACTTAAAATTTATTAATAAGAACAGGAGGGGAGACAGTGGGAAGAGGGGAAGGGTGGGGGATAGGAAGAAGAGAGGAGGCAGTTGGGAAGAGAGGATGGGGAGGGTGGGAGTGGGGGTGACTTTGGGATGAGGGATGCTGGAGCGTTATACACTTTAGCCAGATATCAGATCACTTATATAACCAGAACACCCCAGGAATCAGCTAATATAGTCCACCTGCCCAACATTAACATACATAAGAAAGCAATCAATTAATAGTGGCTTGAGTGACACAAGCTTGATTTCTAATATTAACATTACTTAGAATAATTGAGATTTATTCATTGGAGTGGGAAAGGAGGGACTATGGGGAGGGGCGATTGGAGGAACAGGGAGAATGGTGGGATTTAGGAAAGTGGGGGATGGGAAGGGGTGGCAGTGATTAGAATGGGATAAGTTGGGGATGGAGGTGGCATACAAAAATCACATCGATTACACAACCCAGTATCAATTATAGTCCCAGAATACCTCAGGAAATCAACTAATTCACTTCCAGTATAAAATTTTAAACATATATAACAAAACAACCGATCAATAGTGACACTGATGCAATGAGCTTTATTTCTAATATCAACGTTACTTGGAATGCTTGAGATCTATTCATTGGGGTGGGCGGAGAATGGGAGGGTGGAGGATGGGAAGGAGGGATGATGAAGGTTGGGTCGGGGTGGTGCACAATCACATGTCACCTTATCAGCGCTATACCCAGAACATCCAGGGAAACCAACCTGTACGTCCCAGCTCCAAAGCATTAACATACATAACAATAAAGCAACCAATTAATAGTGACTCCAGTGACATAGCCAAATTTATATATAAATATTTATATATTAAATATGAATAGAAGTGGGGAGGGTGGGATAGTGGGGAGAGTTTGAGGGAGAGGGATAAGGCAGAGGATAGGGAGAAAGGGTGGAGGGGGTAGGGGTGGGGAGAGTAAGAGTGGGGGTGAGTTCCAGTTGGGTGCTGTGTAAAGAACACTGCCCCGTATAAAGGATATACCCAGAATATCTCAAGAAATTCACTAATTTATTCCAGCTCCAAAACATTAATATATGTAATAAAAGAAGTGCCTATTAATAGCAACTCCAGTGATGTGATACATTTTACTTTTAACATCAATTTTGCTTTGACTACTTGAAATTTATAGTTAGGAATAGGGAGGGTGGGGTATAAAAACAAGGGGAATAGAGAGGGACTGGAAGGTGTACAACAGGAATGAGTTTGGGATGGGGTGGTGTAGAAGGAACACACCAATCACACAACCCAGTATCAGCTATATACACAGAATATCACAGGAAATCAATCAATACAATAATAAAGCCATCACTAAATACCGACATGCCAGTGACATAATACATATTTTTAATGTCGGTATTAACCTTGAGATTTGTAATTGGGAAGGCGAGGATGGGAGAGTAGGGAGGAAGTGGTGGGGATTAAAAGTGAAGGTGGCTGGGGATTTAGCTCAGTGTTTACAGTGTTTGCCTTGCAAGCACAAATCCTTGAGTTGGATCTCCAGCACCAAAAAATAAATAAATGAATAAATAAAAGTGAGGGTGGGGGATGGGAGGAGGTGGTGGAAAGGGTGGGCATGGGGGTGACTTTGGATGGAGGGCTGTTATATAAAGATCACATCAATCGCATAGCACAATGTCAATGACATGCTGATTCCAGGAAGTCAACTAATTTATTCCAGATGCAGAACATTTACCTATAAAATAGAGCCACTGATTAATTGCAGTTGCAAACATATTATAATCAACTTTATTTTTGTATCGATAGTACTTGGAATAGTTGAGATTTATTAATCTTTGTGATAAGGAAGGACAGTGGGGAGAGCAATGGAAGAGCAGGAAGAATGGAGGAGTGGGGAGGGCAGGGGATGAGAAAAGGGGGCGGGTGGGAAACGCAAAGTAGGGGTAGCTTTGGAATGGGAGTGATGTGTAAAGGTCACGTGAATCATACAATCCAGTATGAATTACCCAGAACACCCCAGGGAATCATCTAATTAATTCCAGCTGCAGAAATTAACATCCATAATAAAGCCATCAATTAGTACTGATTTCAGTGACATAATAAACTTCATTATTAATATTAATATTTCTTGGAATCATTGAGATTTATTAATTAGAGTGAGGAGGATGGAACATTGGAGAGAGTAAGGGAAATGGGACTACACGAGATGATGAGGAAAGGGAAATGGGAGGAGAGAGTAGGAAAGGTGGAAATCCAGTGAGTTTGGGATGAGGGGTGGTTTATAAAGAACATATCAATCACAGCTCAGTAGTAATAATATACTGAGGTAACTCCAGATCCACTAATACATTTCAGCGGCAAAAGGATAACATAAAATATAGCCACCAATTAACAGCAACTCCAGTAATGTAACCCCTATTTTTACATCACTGTTACTTGGAATACTTGAGAATTGTTAATTAGGGTGTATAATGAGGGATTGTGGGTGGGGGTCTGGAAATGTAAGAATGGGGAGACTGGGGGATGGGAAGCATATATGGGAATGAGGGTGATTTGCGGGTGTCCCATGGTGTGTAAAAAGCACAAGAGTCACAGAAACCAGTATTGCTTATATACTCAGAATACCCCTGGAAATCAATTAATATATCGTAGCTGTAAAATATTAACATTTATAATAAGATTACCTGTTAATAGTGTCTCCAGTGACATAATAAACTTTCTGACACCTATTTTGTTGGGTACACTGGAGATTTATTAATAGAACTGAGGAGGATGGGACAGTGTAGAAAATGAAAGGAAAATGGGGTTGGGAGGAAGGGGAGCAGGCAAGGTGCACAGGGGCAAAGTGGGGGCAGGCAGTGAGGGTGAGTTTGAGATGGAGGCAGTGTGTAAAGAACATCTCAGATACAAGCCAGTAGCAGTGACATGCTTTGAATATGTCAGGAAATCAGCTAATTCATTACACCTGCAAAACTTTAACAACTAAAGTAAGCCAAGAAGGAGAACTCCAGCCCACTGTGGACTCCAGTGACAGAAAGTAATTCGGCCTGAGGGTTTAGCTCAATGGTTAGAGTGCTGCCCTTCCAAGCACAAGGCCACAAGTTTGATTCCCAGCACCAAAAAAAAAAAAAAGACAGGAAATAACGAACTTTATTTCTAGTATTAATTTTTCTTGGCGCACTCAAGATTTATTAACAGAACTAGGAAGGGTGGGACAATGGAGAGAATGAGGCAGAGGATGGGGTGATAGAGGTATGTGTTGGATGGGACAGGTTGGGAGGCGTGAGGCAGTATTATAGAGAACACATCAGTCATACGATCCAATAGCAACGATATGCCTGAAACCCCCAGAGAGCCACTTATTTCCACTGTAAAACCTTAACATAAAGTAGTCACCAATTAATAGGTATTCCAGTGACATAATGAACTTTATTTTTAATATCAATTTTACCTGGAACATAGAAATTTACTATTACTGTAAAAAGATGCAGAACATTAGTAAGGACAAATAGGAAGACATACTAATTGCATCAGAGACATGTGGGAAGCTAACAGGAAGATTTATTTTTATACCAATTAACACTAAAATAAATTAGCACGACAGGGATTTTCATATATTGCTGTGGTATGGTGCCTTTAACTCTTTTAGGAAGATACCTTAAAAGGGAATAGCTGGGTCAAATGGAATCTCTAGTTTTAATTTTTTTATAATCTCCGCACTGATTTCCACAGTGGTTGCACCAGTCTACACTCCCACTAACAGTGGAAAAGTGTTCCTTTTTCCCCACAGACTCACCAACATTTGTTATTGGCTGATTTCTTGATAATAGCCATTCTTTCTGGAGTGAGATGGAATTTCAATGTTTTAATTTGCATTTCTTGAATGACCCATGATGTTGAACATTTTATCATGTTTATTTGCTGTTTGTTCTTCATCTGAGAAGTATCTATTCATTTCATTTTGCATGGGGTCTTTAAATTTGGGGGAGTCCAGTTTTTTTTTTTTTGAGTAATTTGTATATTCTGGATATTAGTCCTTTGTCTCTGAGAAATAGCTGGTAACAAGTTTTCCCATTCTGTGAGTTGTCTCTTCATTATGTTGGTGGTTTCTTTTACTGTGCAAAAGCTTTTTAATTTGATGTGATTCCAGTTGTTGATTCTTTGTAATATTTCCTGTAAAATCAGGATTTTGTTCATAAAGTCTTTGCTTATACCTATGTCTTCAAGAGTTTTAGTTCTTCTACCTTGCAGCAGATTAAGTGTTTCTTTTTTAATATTTAGATCTTTGATCCATTTTGATTTTAGTTTAGTGCATGGCGAGAGACATGGTCTAGGTTTAATCTTCAGCACGTAGAAAGCCAGTTTTCCCAGCACCGTTTATGAAAGAGGCTGTCTTTCTCCCAGTGAGGGTGTTTGGTGTCTATGTCAAAGATAAGGTAGCTAAGTGTGGTTGGAGTTGTTTCTGCATTTTCTATTCTGTTCCATTAACCCCTGGGTCTGTTTTTTTGTCGGTGCCATGCTGTTTTTATCATGGTAGCTTTATAGTATAATTTCAAGTCCAGAATTGTGATGCCCCTAGTCTTGCTTTTTGCTATTCTAGGTCTCTTCTGGTTCCAAATGAATTTCAGGAGTATTTTCTCTAGTTCTGTGAGGTATGCTAATGGTATTTTGATTGGGATTGCATTAAATCTGTATGACAATTTTGTTAGGATGGCCATTTTCACTATATTCATTCTGCTTATCAAAGAGCAGGGGGTATCTTTCCATTTTCTGAAGTCCTCTTTGATCTCGTTTCTCAGAGTACTGTGGTTTTCAATGTAAAGTTCTTTCACTTCCTTTGATAGAACAATTCCTAAGTACTTCACTTTTGTTGATGTTATTGTGAAAGATGTTGTTTCACTAATTTCTTTCTTGGTGAGTTTGTTATTCATGTACAGAAATGCTATTGATTTCTGTGTGAGAATTATATTAAATAGGAGTGGTGATAGTGGGCATCTTTGTCTTATTCCTGATTTTAAAGTGAAAGCTTTCAGTCTGTTACCATTAAGTATGATGTTAGCTGTTGGTTGATCATAGATGGCTTTCATCAGATTGAGATAAAGACCTTGTATTCCAATTTTCTGCAGGGTTTTTACCATGAATGGGTGTTGGATTTTGCCAAATGCTCTTTCTGCTTCTATTGAGATGATCATGTGGTTTTTCTTCTTGGTTTTGTTAATGTGGTATGTTACATTTATTGATCTGCATATGTTGAACCATCCCTGTATCTCTGGGATGAATGATACTTGGTCGTAGTGTATAATCCTCTTGATTATTTGCTGTATTCTTTTGGACAGTATATTACTGAGGCTTTTTGTGTCTATATTCATTAATGAATTGGCCTGTAGTTCTTTTTTTTTTTTTTGGTTGGATCCTTCTCTGGTTTTGGTGTCAGGGTAATGTTTGCTTCCAGGAATGAGTTTGAGAGTATCACTCCCCTTTCAATTTCATTAAAGAGTTTGAGGAGTAGCAGCAGTAGATCTTCTCTAAATTTCTTCTAGAGTTCAGAAGTGATCCATCAGGACGTGGGCATTTCTTTGTTGGTAGATTTAAAATTACTTCTTCGATTTCATTGACCAATATTGGATTGTTTAAAATTTTTATATCTTCTTGATTCAGCTTTGGTCATTCATATGTATCTAGGATTCAGTCCATTTCTTCTGAGTGTTCCATTTTATTACAGTACAGGTTCTCAAAGTAGGTATTGATCTGGATTTCTGCAGGATCTATTTTGATTTTGCCCTTTTCGTTCCTAATTGCATGACTTTGAATCTTTTCTTTCCTTTTTTTGATAAGGCTGGCTAAAGGTTTGTCTATTTTATTAAATCTTTCAAAGAACATATTCTTTGATTCTTTCTACTACATTCTTAGTCTCAATTGGATTAATTTCAGCTCTGATCTTTATAATTTCCTCCCTTGTACATGCTTTGGGTTTAACTTGCTCTTCTTTATCTAGAAGCTTGAGGTTCAACATTAGGTTTTTATTTGAGCTCTGTGTTTCTTATGTGGGAATTCACTGCTATAAATTTCCCTCATAGGACAGCTTTCATCACATCCTGTAAGTTTTGGCATGTCATACTGGCATTATCATTTAATTGTAGAAACTGTCTAATACCTTCTTTAATTTCATCTGTGACCTATTGGTTGTTCAGGAGGGTGTTATTTAGTTTCCATGTGTTTATGCAGTTTTTATAGTTTATTTTGCCTTTGATTTCCAATTTCATTGCACTATGATCTGGTAACATGCATGGAATAATTTCAATTCCTTTCCATTACTTACACATGTTCTATGAGCTAGTATGTGGTCTATTTTGGAGAAAGTCCCATGTGTTACTGAGAATAATGTGAATTCCATTGTTGTGGCATGGAACATTCTGTAAATATCTAAGTCTATTTGTTCAAGATTTGGTTCAGTTTGTTATTTCTTTGTTGATTTTTTTGTCTAGTTGATCTGTCTCTTTGTGACAGTGTGGTATTGAGGCCCCCCCATTACAATTGTATTAGGGCTTATCTGATTTTTATATACATTAATTTTTGTTTCATATAGTTGTGCTGGTACTTGTTGTATATACATTTCTGATTATTATCTCTTCTTCTTGGATTGTTCCCTTAACAAGTGTCTCGTGACCTTCTTTTTCACTTCTGATCACTCTGGGCTTGAAATACACTTTGCAAAAATAATTGCTACCTCTGTTTTTTTTCCTGGTTCCTGTCACATGAAGTATTATTTTCCATCCTTTAACTTTTAGTCTATGAATTTCTTTTTCAGTTAAATGTGCTTCTTGTATGCAGCATATTGTTGGATTTTGTTTCTTAATCCATGCTGCCAAACTGTTTCTTTTGATTGGTGAATCGAGGCCATTTACACTGATAGTTATAACTCATATGCATTGACTTATCCTTGTCATATGATTTTCCTGTTGTTGATTCCCTTTCTTTCCTTTCTGTTTAATTGCTTGCTTTGCCTGGTGGATTCATTCTACTGGGATTCATGGAATTGTTTGCACCTTCATAGTCTTTTTCTAGACTATCCTTCAGAACTTTGTGGAGTGCTGATTTGGGTGTCATGAATTTCTTCAGGTGTTTTTTTTTTAATTTTTATCATGGAAGCATCTTATTTCCCCATCAATTTTGAAAAATAATTTTGTGGGGTACAACAGTTTAAGTTGGAGGTCATTTTCTTTTAGGGCTTGAAAGAAACTCTCCTTGACTCTCCTTGACTTAAGAGTTTGTGTTGTGAACTCTGCTGTGATTCTGATGGGTTTTCCTTTATAGGTGACTTGTTTCCTTTCTCTAACAGCTTTTAATATTCTATCCTTGTGTTGAATTTCTGAAATCTTGACTATTACATGCCTTGGTGTAGTTTTTTCTGATGATGGCTAATTGGAGCTCTATATGCCTCACTTGTCTATATGTCAAATTATTTTTCCATGCTTGGGAAGTTTTCTGCTATTACTTCTATGAACAGATTTTTTTATGTCCTTTTGCTATCTTCTGATTATTCATTGATTTGGATTAATCTTATGTTATTCCTCTTTGCATTACCTAGCAATTATTGGATTTTTTTGTGGAATATTTTTAAGAATTCTTTCTTACTATGACTGCTAGCTGCAAACCTTCTTTCTAGATCTGATATTCTATATTTATATTCATTGATTTTGGTGTGTATAATTTCTATAAAGTTTTCAATCTCTTGCATATCTGTTTGAATCTGTTTTATGGAATCCAGATCTTTCCTATTTTGAGTATAGTTTCCAATGCTTTCTTAAGCACCTCTGTTTTTCATCTGCATCTAATCTAGATTCAGTAGCCATGTCCTTCACTATGGTCATCAACTCTTTAGTTAAATCTATGTAATTATTTCTGATTTGTTGTTTCTGGAGAACTACAGGAAGGAAGAACTCAATGCTGTGAGGAGTGTAAACAGAACAATACTAATAATCACAAAAACTTTCGTAATGGTTTTAAATTCATAAAGATAAGGAACTCACAACAGATGGGAAAATACTCAGTAGCTGAATGTGCTTTTAGGAGATGTGGGCCTGGTTGGAGGTCAGCTATGGGGAGCATGACCTTGAAGGATGTGTTCTTGCTTGCAGCTTCCCTTCTATCTTGTCTTGCTTTCTTGCTTTCTCTGCTTCTCAGCCACCAAGATCTGAGCAGCTTTCCATCACCAGGCTCTCCCACCACACTGCTCCTGCTGTGGAGTCAGCCAACTATGGGCTGAACCCACTAAACTGTGAGCCAAATAAACTTCACCTACCTTAGATTCCAGGTAGCAGGTATTTTGTCCCAGGAATAGGAAAGTAACCAATACAATGTGCATACATGCATACTTTATTAATTAGTTATTTTTAGTTGCTCTGCAATTGATTTTTTTTAACCACTTGCTATTAGAGTATATACATACCCATTTGATTCAAGAGCAGAATGTTAAAAGTACATAAACAACTGCCTTTACTGTTGCTATTTAAATTAGTGCCCGATGTATAATTCCAAATAATGCCACATTATCAGTCTTTCTGTAGTACTGAATTTTACAGTGGCAATTAGGGGATGGGAGAGAGGTCACAATGGGACAGTCCTCCCACCTCCTCAAAATTTATCTACAAGTTTACAATCTAAAATATACTATATGAGTGGCAGATTTGCTCTATGTTAAAAAACTGGTGGTGTCAATCTGATTCATTTTTACCAGTTCAATAGACAAAAATATAATCCAATTGCTCTTTTATAGTTATCTTTGATTATTGAAGATTTCATCAAAGCGCCAGAAGCCATGGTAGTTATTTTCCTCAGCATTTCATATTTTTCTTAACTATTTTTTCCACCTCTTGGATCAATACCTAAAAGCAAATACGTCATCACTCTTCAGTCCTACAGTTCAGTTTTCAAAAATATTATGGCATTTGCTTTTGATTTCCAAGAATCTTCTTTTCTGATTGTTTCATTTTTGCATGCAATAACATCTCAAATCTATTGGAAGCTATGAGTTATGAATTTTTGATATTTATTCTTCTCCATATTTGCTTATCCATTTTTAAATTTCTCTTATTATTTGTTTTTCTCACAATGCATTTTTTACTCATAAATGAAGGACTTGAGTCACAAGTACAGCACATATTTCGTGGGGTTCCTTGGCCATCTCCAAGCTTTCCTTCCTACAGAATACCATTCTTCAGTAAGGAAAAGTATCCTAAAGGCTCCATCAGTGTGGAGGGTAAAAGTTTGCAGTAATAGATAAACAATCCACTGACCTTCCTCAAAAGATGAAATAGAAAGGATCACTGTCGTCCAACTCATCTCAGCAGACAGCTGCATGTCCTTGTTTTCTTCACGTCTAGGGGTCAGATTTTACCTTTTTACCTTACTTCAGCCCAAGAATTCATGGTAAGTCTTCATTTTCCATGCATTAGAATTTCCACTTTAGTTGTTAGGATGGGATTGAGCCTGTGGGCTCAAGAACATTCTATTTGGGCTGTTCAAACTGCTGCATGATTCTCCAGTGGGCTGGCTCACCCTCTGGCTGATGGCTCCTCTTTAGAAGCCAGCTGACTAATGCTGTGCATTTCTCTGTGGGTTCTATCAGTCTTCCTGAATATTTTTAAGAAATTTTTAAAATTTTAAGTGTGACAATGATATTCTGTTTTGTACCCGGTGCTGATATAAACATTCTTTCTCTCTCTCTCTCTCTTTTTTTTTTTTTTTTTTTTGTGCTGGGGTTCAAACTCAGGCTCTTGTGCTTGCTAGGCAAGTGTTCTCCCACTGAGCTAAATCCCTAACCCCTGTTCTTATCACTCCTATTTTGCAATGTGACTTTATGGGTGAAAGGAAATAACATTTGTCACTTTCGTGTAGTGAGTACCAGTGGTGTGGTGGAATAAACTAGAGAATAAAATAGAGAATAAACTAATGGTAAAAATTAGAATTATCAGGCTAGTTTAAACTAAATAAAATAAAGATGCACTGGTCTGGCTGAAAAATTTATTTTTTCACTGATTTATTTAGAATTTGTGTTCATGCCAATAGATTCCTGGGCATGTTATCTTTACCATAATACTTTAAAAATGCAAATTACTACTTGATGTTTGTACAATTTATTTCAGTAATTCAGCTAAGAAATTATTTTCTTAGCTTTTTTGTAAGAGCTAAAATTATCATAAAACATATCAATATAAATATATATTTTCATCTGAAGATACTAATATTAACTATGGTTATTACTGAAGCAGAAATATGAGTAAATGTGATGTTTTTGCATTTTCTAAATATTCTCCAATAAATATGCATGTAATTAAAAGGGGGATATTTAAAAATAAACGTATTTGCTTTTGTTTTCTTTCAGGTTGCTAGACAAAAGTCATGGCCCTAGCTAGCTACATAGAGAAATAATCATATTTTAAAGCAGTGAATTTAAGATCTAGAAGTCTAAAAGCACAAAGAGTCTTACATATACTGCTTGTATAAACATTTTGGTGTGTGTGCTTTTTTCTATCAGTTGCTAACTTACAAAACGACATATTACTGAGACTTACTTCTGAGGTGACTCATGAGAGTTTGTGAAATAGAAAGTGCTACTGGTAGAAGTTTCTTCCTTCAGACTGCTTCATACTGTTTGGCAGGAATGAATAAAAACAGAACAAAGTTGTAAAAATTATTAGAAATTAGTCCTGTCAGCACACTTAGAGAACTATAATTTTGTTACAAATGTGTAACAAAAGAATCAATGTTAACTATTCATTTAACAATAACATTTATTATGCAGAAGAAACAATACATAACCAGCATTATAAAATGAGATCTCTTCTAAGTTTTCTGAGGCCTAACATGGCAAATACAGAGCTTTGTGGGCTCCAATATAATTTGGCTTACCACTGTCATCTTTCTAAATTCTTCATAAATTATATGTAAATTACACTTTTAATATTTGAGACTTCTCCAATAAAAGTATCTACAGTCAGCGACAGGAAATGGCCTGAATTGTGAAAATGGCATCAGAATGCATGTTCTGAATGTGGGAAAAATAAAAAGTATGAAGTAATATTTTTTTAATTTGCTATGGAAAAAAACAGTCATAACTGAAAGCAAGACAAAAAGTTGGGCACTACATCCCTTTGGTGTCACACTTGGGTCACAAGCACCAAAGGATGATCTAAGAAATGCTTCTCCAGCTTCCAGGTGCAAGTGCAGGCTGTTGAACCCAACCAGGGTTTCCACAGGTCCGTCAGGGAGCCTGAGAATGGTCCTTTCTAATATGTGACACACGTGCTGATGGTCTAGGAATCACCACTTCAGAACTGTGGATACAAGATGTTACCTAAACTCAGTGGCCACTATGAATTAAAGTCCACATGAATCAATTTATAGCCTTTTATTTAAGAAAAATGGAAATAATTTCTGCCAGAGAAATAGGCAATCATTTGCCTTACAAGCCCTTGCTAGCTTTCTATCTTACTCTATCATCTTACTGAACCATTTCCCTCTGGGTGTGGGCATGTGTGCATACAGGCACATGTATGAACGTTCAGTAGTTTTCCAAGTACTCCTTGAACTGGTTGAAACATTTTACTAGTTCCCTCACAAATAAGTGAGTTCAGTAATATTTGTTACCCAAGCTCATATGAGAAAGTTCATGATTTTTACTTTATGAAAAATTATACTGTAATACAGTTGAATCATTTTTGTGGAGTTTTAATACTTTTCTGGATGCTATTATATAATTTTAATCAAGCATTACACACAAAACATCCAGGTAACATCTTTTGAATGAAAAAAGCACTTTTTAAGGTGAAATTCATTAAATTATTTTGAAAAGTCTTTGTTACTTCAACAGACTTCCTTTCCTTGCCTCAATTTATGTGTTTATATTTTCTTGAAACTTTATCAAGAAGTTGTATTATATGATAATTAATAACCAGAAATAATTTTTTTATTTTTAATTTCATTGAATCTTGGAAATAATAATTTTATGTGAACATGTGGAAATATATCACATTGCTATATATGTGTGTATATATATATATATATATTCTTCATAAAAATTGGGTAACATCTATATTAGGTAGTAAACATGTACACACACATTTTAGCATAGAAGAAAAAAAATGGAACATGGAAGTCAGCAGTTTGTGCTTCTAAGAATTACATGAATGGATGGGGGATTTATAGCTACAAGTTCAGTTTCCAATTTATTAAGAATTTTTAACGAGTCTTGGGGAATCACTAAAATTTTTTATTCTGTTGCATCATTTTTGCCAAACATTATATTTACAGGGGTATGATATATTAATTTAGTGAAGGTGTAGGCAATGTTAAGTTAGCTGGCCTAGCAAAATAAGTGCTATTAAAAACATAAATCTCCAAAACTGTAATGAGCTGTTATTTCATACACATTAGAATGGCTATTAGAAAAAAATCAAGTGTTAGAAAAGATTTGAAGAAATTGGAACACTTGTACATAGTTGGTAGAAAGAAAAAATTGCACAGCTGCTGTAGGAAATGGTACAATGGTCCCTCAAAAGATTAACAGTAAAATTATGATGTGATCCAGAAATCCCACTTCTGGATGAGCATTTGACCCAGTCAAAAGTTGAAGCCCTGGAGCTCACTGTACAGTCCCACGCAAGTCTGTTATCAGGAAACTGAAGCATCTGTGCTGAAAGACTGAAGAGTGGAAGCCTGTGCTGACTTCCACTGGAAGCCTGGAGATGCACATCCAAAGACAATGGTAAAGACAGGAGCTTCTCCAAAGAAGCAAAAAATAAGACTTCCTTCTTCTTTCCCTTTTTATTCCATCCAGGCTCCAAGCCTATCGGTTGGTGCCACCCAAATCCAAGGTGGGTCTTCCCTTTTCAGTAAATTCACTGTCTACACTCAGAACTATGCTAAACCAATCAGCTGGATGTTTCTTATTCAAATTGACACCACAGTTAACTATCACAGCAGAATAAAGCTGGAAATCTCTGCCCTCATTTTATGTCTCCCTTATTACCTTAAAACTTCAGGGTCAGATTCTTGCCTGGCTCTGTGCACAGGCATGTTATTCACTAAAGAAGAATTACAAAGCTTATCAGCCCTAAATTTGCCTTGCCTATCTCATCCCTTGGAGACTAAAGATACTAAAATAAGAGTAACTGAAGTAATTTTCAGGATTTACAGGGACACCTACTTGACAGTCTTTTTAACACCCAGTTCCAGACACCTTAGAGTCTAAAATCTAAAAGTCATTGGTCTAGACCTGCAGCCACCTTGGATTCCAAAAACAGTAGAACCTCACAGGCCACTCTATGATAAGGTCACCCCTCCCCTCCTAGCAAGAGTTTTTACCCTATGATTGGAACTGAGACTGTCCCTCAAATCAGGAGCCATTATCTCAGGATGGAAAGTGAATACCAACCCCTGCCCCCAAGGTACGATGGCTCTCATCGAAACTCACAGAACCAGTTCTGAGGAACCAGTCAGCCAGACCACTACTGACCAGGGTTACCTACCTCCCAGCTCCACAGATCCCCAACTATGCAAACTCCCAAAATTTGCCTTTGTTCTTCTTCTCCATAAAACCTCAAAGTTTCTGTCAACCCCTGGAAGGGGTTTACCTACTGACCTGTGTTTTCCAGCCTGGCCATGCTTATCAAAGCTCCTCTCTGGCTCTTACTACTGGGACGAAAGGTGAGGCCATTGAGAGCCCCAGGGCTGGTGCTTTGCCCTACAACTGCTGTTACAGATATACTTGACACTTCCAAACTATACATTTAAAATGGTTATGATGGACACTCTTCTGTGTTTTTAAGCATACCTCAAAATAGAAAAAATATCTCCCTAGGGAGGATTAGCTGTATGATTTAGAGAGCAACAGGAGTATAATTTCAGGCTCACCGTAGTCTCCCTTCTTATCATGTCTCTTTTATTAACCTGTTTTGATGTCATAAATTCCACGTCAGGATCATTATTCCCGTGGTGTATTCCTGATCTTGAGTAAATACCTAATAACTCATAATCAAATATTGCCTTTTAAAGAATATTCATGGCAGACTGTTACGTGTGAGATTTGCTAGAATATGGGAAAGAGGGGAGAAGGGGGGCAAAGGTTCTTGGTAAAGGTACGGCAGCAGTCTGGTGAAGTCTAGCTATTTACCAAAAACTTCATCTGCTTCACTCTATATCAAGCCTGGGAAAATATCTTCTTTTTCTGTTTCCTGTTGTACCGGTGACATCATCTAACAGTTACTATGGAAAAGGGATTCTATGTGTCTGACTTACACATTCCCTGAGTGAACTACTTTCACAGTTCTTTAGCTCTGGTTTATTAGTATGTCAGCTTTAAGTAGTATTTTTTCCTTTTTTGAAGTTAAATCCCTTTTTGACTATTTCTTCTCATTTTCACTACTTGCTCTATTGCGATGGGAAAACATATAGTGATTATGACAAAAAGACTGGAAGTGTCAATCCATTTTAATCTATTGCAATGGGAAAATGTATTGTGATTATTACAAAAAGACCGGAAGTGTCAATCCACTTCAATTGATTGAAACACAGACCACTCAAGTTTGAGCTCTGTGCTGTGCAACTTACTTCTAGAAGAAACCCCATTCACAGTCTTATTTTTTACACATTTACTCCAAAAAGAGGTTTACCATAGAAACTGGGGAGTAAGTAGCCTAGTAACTTTAACAGAATGTCTTACTTGGTATTGCCAAAGCTCAAATAACAATTTTACATTTACCGCGAGGGAAAACAGGACTTTTTGTTGTAAATTCGACTGACAAAATCCAGATTCACAAGGAAAAGACGGCAGAAGTATGTTAACCATTTAACAGTTTACCCCCAACCTCACTCAAGCCGTGCATTTGTTTACGTGCTGACTATCCCGAGCATCTCTCGGGCAGGTGTTGCTTCAACCAGCCAATTCCTGTACAGAATAAATTTGATAAAACTGTCAGGTTTGTAGTATCTGTTACCTTATCTTATAAAAATTAATGAAAAGATATGTAATTTTTGGTCATCCTGTATTTAAATAAGTGGTTAACTTAGGCAGCACATGTAGACCTAGTGATGAGTAACTAAATGGGTGGTTAGTATGAGAGCTTCTGTAATGTCTTAAACAATTTTAGGACAGTAAATATTAGGATGTGACAAGACAAAGGAAAGGGACTCTGAGTTTATAGGGCAGCAAATTATGGGAAGGTAAATAGGCAAGAGAACTAATGGAAGATAAGTTAGAAGGGTTACATGGACCCCTCCAGCACTGTCTCTTGGCTAAGAAGGGTTTAGCGTCATCTCTAGTAATTAACTTCTGTCCTTCCTGGTGGACAGGAAAAGTAGGCACCTTCGTAAATTTATGTTCTGCTTTTAATCAGATAGGAGAGGAGCATAGGGTTTTTCTTGTACTTGTTTCTTCTTCTTTGTCATCAGACCAAAATAATCAGTATGCTAAAATGGTATATTTTGGGGTGGTGTACTCAGCTAATTTTCAGTTGCATTTTTCTTAGCTGCTACTTATTGGCTCTTAAAGTGATAGCGGAGACAGTCTGTGTGACAGAAAACCGGGATGCGCTGTGATCAGAAATATGTTCGTGGACTGATACAAGCTTCCATCAGAACGGACTCCTCTAAGAAGAATACCAATATGAATAGCTGATACACATAGATAGTACTTCCTGACTGCTCGTGGCGGGTCAGGCACATGATTTTTATTACCTCTCGGACCGCTCTCAACAGTCCTATAAACGAAGGACTCTTCTTTTTCTCATTTTAGCAATGAAGAAACCGAGTTACTAAAAAGTAAATAACTTGCTCGATGTGAATAGCTAGTTAGCAATGAGGTTAGAATTTGAGCTTCAACAATCAGATGAATGTGAAAAATGCATTGATATGTAACTAAATGTTATACTTCCAACAAAAAGCAACAATACCTTTCATAGTCTTTAAAATCTCATGTAATTTGGGTTTTCTTTTTCCTGTATTTGGGTTTCTAATTGTTGTTTTGCATCAAACAGGCAAAAAGCAGCACTTTCAGGCTATTCTGAACATCTTTACACACACACACACACACACACACACACAAAATTGCTGTGAAGTATGATACTTATTTCTAATATATGGTTTATATGTTACATTTTCTCATTTTAATATAAGTTTTTGAAATTCTTCTCTTGAATAACTGCTTAGAGCACAGCTTCTGAACCTGGTGAAGAACAATTTTGTGTTATAACCATGAAAAAAGTGGAACTATAGTGAAATATAGCTTAATGTAATGAAATAGATAAGACTAATTTATCACAATAATTAACAATATCCCAATTGAGAAAACCAAACTTTCCCAGTAGTAGAAATGGATACATAACTATGTCATAAGAAGTTCGTCAATGCTTCTCTTGGATAAGGTCATATTATGGACAATAAGTGTATTGATAAACTTCTTGAGCTATCAACCTACTTTGCAAAATGTATATTCTCAGAAATTTTTATATAACGTTTTATCTGTACAAATTTATTCCGTAATTTAATGATTCTTCTCATAATTTTTGAATTAGTGATGAGCTAATTCACAGATGCATGCATGTCAAAGTAGCCTTAAAATATTTCTAGCATGTCTAGTGATATGCTAGCATTTGTTTCAACAGCACCTTCATTAAAATTGGAATGGTATAGAGATTAGTATGATCTCTAAGCAAGTATGACACTCAAATTCATGAAGCATTCCTTTTTTCCTGCAACAAATAGCATTGAAATATCTGGATATCCATATATTAAAAAAACGAAGTTGCATCATTACCCTATGCCATGTACAGAAACTAACTTCATGAATCAAAGCTCTAAATTTAAGAGGTAAAATTTTAACACTCTGAAAAGAAAACATGTAGGAAATTTTCATCATATTGGATTTGTTAGTGATTTCTCAGATATGACACTGAAAGCACAGGCAATAAGTGAAAAAGTAGATAGATTAGACCACACCAAATTTTAAAGCTTCTGTGCACCAAAAGAGACTATCAATAGTGTGAAAGCCAACTCATGAGAGAAAATGTGTGCAAATTATATATCTGATAAGGCTTAATGTGCAAAATATTTAAAGAATGCCTGAAATCAACAATAAAACCTGAGCGAAAAAATAGGCAAAGGACATGAACAGACAATTCTCCAAGGAATATATACAAGTGGCCAATAAGCACATGGTCCCTCAAAACATAGACTTATCATACGATCCAGCAATTCTGCTTCTGGATATGTAACTCCAAAGAACTGAAAGCAAGGTCTCAAAGAAATTTTTGTACACCCATGCTCAGAGCAGCATTATTTATAATAGCAAAAAGGTAGAAATGACCCAAGTGTCCACAAACAAACAAATGTGATATATACATACAAGGAAATATTATGCAGGCTTGAAATGAAAGAAGATTCTGACATATACCACAACGCAGATGTAACATGAAGACATACTAAGAGAAATAAGTCAGCCACAAAAGGATAATATTGTATGGTTTCACTTGTATGAGCTCCCCAGAGTAGTCAAATTCATAGAGACAGAAAGTAGAATGGTAGATGCAGGGACTGGAGGGCAAAGAGATAGGGAGCTGCTGCGTAACGGGTCCAGAATTTCAGTTAGAGAACATGGGAGATGGATGGTGATATCAGTGCACAACATTGTGACTGTTCATAATGCCACAGAACAATACATTTAAAAATAGTTAAAATGGGGGATTGAGGATATAGCTCAAGTGGTAGAGCACTTGCCCGGCAAGGGGAAGGCCTTGAGTTCGATTCTCAGCACCCCCCACAAAATAGTTAAAACAGTAACTTTTGTGTTATGTATATTTACTACAAAAAAATGAAAAAAATTCTACCTTAATTTTTTTTTCTGAATTCAAGATCTGATTTTGAGGAAACAAAACAATTATCAGAAAAGACTCAACCATTTGACTGATAGAGGAGCATAGTTGCACATGAGCAATGACTAATTATAGCTTAATCACACATAGAGGAAGGTGATAACAATATTTAATAATAAACATAGAAGAAGGTAACAAAATTATAAGAAACTTCGGCTTTGCTGCAGTGATGAACTCTTTAAAAGGGAATCAATTAAATAGTAAAACCACCAGAAATTACAGGAAATTATTCTAGTGATACATAGAATTTCTGCTAAATCTGCAGATTGCATAGAAGGTAAAAGTAATCTTTCATTCCCATTGCTAAAAGCAGATCAAAAATACTTCAAGAATAATTTATATTTCAACAAAGAGAAAATAGAATTCTAGTACATATTGCAATGATTTAGTCATTGGCAGTAAAGGATATTACAATATCTTTATAAATAAACATAAAAATTAAGTAAGCTTTAACAATGTTTTAACAAACTTCATCTTTTTCCTCACACCCTGATATTATAAAATATCACAAATGAAATTCACTTTTCTCAAACATTCTAAAACTTCTTATATGCACCCAAGTTTTATCCTTCACCATGTTCTTTAATATTCTGGAACAAACTTTAACACCCTAGAACAAATCTGTTTTTCCCTGGTAACCACATCAGGCTGCCCCCTGATTGTCAGGGCTACTTTTCTTTTACCAGTTTGTATGAACTCATTTTTCCTTAATTTGTTCAGATTTATTGTTTGAACTATAATATGATCTATTTGGAGAACGTACCATTATTTGAATCTTCTTTCTGTAGTATCTGTATTTATCCCAGATATTACTCCTTGTTTTGAGGTCTCCATTGCATGCTATCTACCTAGCTACTTCAAGTTTCTTCTGATAACTGTTTACATAGTATTTTAAAGTTATTATGACCTATGAGTGGTGCAGATAGTGCTGAATTGCAAAGGACCATGAGGGAATTTAAGAGATGAAAATATTCACTACATTGATTGGCAATATTATGCTGAGATTCACGTATGTATCTTTTAAAACTCATCAAATTGTAAACTTAAATTGAGTGCAACTTTTGGTATAAAAATTATATCTTAACTAAAGAAAGAAAATAATTTAAAAGCCTAGAAAATCCCTGACTATGTGTAAATTCCATGGTTTAAAGGAGAAATGACAATGACAATCTAAAATAATTTGAAGTGAAAACTAATGAAAATACATCATATTAAAATGTGCAAGATGTAAGTAAAGCAATGTATAGGGAAGACTCTATAGTTTTATTTATATTACACTTAAGAAACTAACCTTGATCTAAATTTCTGTCTCTGAAAAAATTTCTATCTCTGAAAAAGCAAAAATTAAGCCCAAACAAAACCAAAAGAAAGAAACAATGAGATCATGGGAGATCAATAAAATGGAAAATGACACATAATAGAGAAAGTCGACAAAGCCAAAAATTTGTTCTTTAAAATATTAATAAAATTACTGGGCATGGTGGTGCACACCTGTAATCCCAGCACTCAGGAGGCTGAGACAGGAGGACTGCCAGGAGTTCAAGGCCACCCTGGGCTACATAGTGAGTTCAAGACTATCCTGAACTATATAAAGAGACCCTGTCTCAAAAACAATCAAAATAAATAAATAAATAGTATTAATACAATTGGTAAACCATTAGATATTTGTTTTCTTCTGAGACACGAACAATTTAACAAAGAAAATTGGATATGTCAGAATTCTAAATAATATTATCTACTATAAATAATGTTATTTATTTCTGGGTATTGCCAAGAAAACTACGAATATGTGTCTTGATTAATAATTCTAGGTAAAATTTTGAAGGACACATAAAAATTCTGTGCATAAACAGTGCAGGTAAGGTAAGAACATTCCAAGTATTCACAACTTTACATCAAATAATCAGCAAGTACCAGGTGTGGTAGCACATGCCTGTAGTAATCCCAGCTACTTAGGCTGAGGCAGGAGGATCACAAGCTTCAGACCAGGCTGGGTAACTTAGTGAGTCTGAGTCTCAAAATATAAAAATATAAAAATAAAAAGCCTGGTGTAGCTCAGAAGGAGAGCTCTTGCCTAGCATGTACAAGGCCCTGGGTTCAATTCCAAGTGAAAAAAAATAAAATATATATATATATATATATATATATATATATATATATATGCGCACATGAAAATTAGCCAAAAACTTGGAAATAAAGCCAAGAAAGTACAGACCACTCTTTCAATATCATACTGCGTCATTTAAAAACATCTAATGATTAATTAAGAAAATTAAACTAGTACTTTTGTCTGTATTTTACTTTGCTTGTTACTATTTGATTAAGGCCTAAGACACGTGAAATTCACCTTATCTTGTAGGTTTCTGTGTGATAGATAACTCCCAGAATTATCTCCGGTTTTGTTTGTTTATTTTAAAGTAACCAGTTTCTATCTAGCCTCGCAATCTTATTCTAACATTTCTTTACTCAACTGTCTTCTATATACAGTAGGTAGTTCCTCAGAACGCTTTTTGAATTGTCTTTAGCTGTTGATTTTATTAGACAGTTCTTCTGGGGTATCTCACATGTCTATAAATCGGACACACATGTTTAAATACCTCTTTGTTTCTCTGGTGTGAGAAACAGAAAGTGTAAATAAAGACTAAAATGTATTATATTGGGAAAGGGAAGAAAATGTCCAAATGGGAAAGGGAACAAGGGAGGGGGAAAGGAACAGAGGGACAAGAGAAAAAAAGAATGGAAGCAAAAAATGGAAATAAAGCTTTTGTAAATAGGGAGGGAGGAGGGGGTGAGGAGAGGGGGAATGGGAAAAAAAAAGCAACACGATACATCATGTACAGGTACAAATCTCCTATGATGAATGTTGTCACTACATACATCTAAAATGTACCATTAAAATAAAATTAAAAAAAAAAAGTAGGGACGTCCTTTTCTCTGAGTTATGTTTTTGAGTCTTGAAAGGTATCAGCATTTCCTTACAGAGCACAGGTCTCCCTCCAGGGCAGAGGCCCAGTGTGTCTGGTGAGTATGGTAAAATACATGATTACCTAAACTCAGATTTCCTCCCTAGAATGCAACTCACTACATGTGTGGATGGCACCCGGCTGTCTTCCTACAACAGTGTGGACATTTTGACTTGGAGAACTAGCACCGAATACCGTGCTTCTGCTCGAGCTGCTTACTGTGGCATGAGTAATACATTTTCTTTTTGCCTCTGACCCAGAAGTCTCACATCTTCTATGAGCATCTGTGATCTTTGGCAGATAACTTTTTAGTTTGCAAGTAGGGTAACATCTCAGATTTTTCATAGTTCTTGGTAGTTTATTTAAAAAGCTAAAGAAACTTTTGGTGGGTTATATTTCAATTCTTTGAGAATTGTCTTTCACCAAGCTGCTGGGTCATCCAATAAGATACCAAGTGGACTTCTTACTCTCCAGAAGTGACCTCAGTGAGCTGTGGAAGTGTAGCCAGGTCTGTCCTCAGTTCCTGGAGTGCTTCCTGCCCAGGTGCAGAACCTCACCTTTGCTAACTCACTCTTTCTCTAGTGGGTGTGGTGTTTTTCTTTTCTTGTCCTTTCTTTTTTCTCTTCATTTTTTTCTATTTTTAGACAAGTTTATTACTTGGTCTGTGTTACAACCAAGTGGAGATTTGGGTTAAGTCACTTTCTACAACCAGGAGGAAGGACTAGTGGTCTAGTAGATTGGTCTGCACTGCATAGTCACAAGAGCACCTTATGTATGCAAAATGTCTTTTGTATGTGGCCAGTAAATATTTCCTTCTTGATTCTAACATTAAATGGTACTCTGTTTTCTAGTTTAACTCTGTAGTAATCTCTGTAAACACAGTAGGATTTACTCTTTGTCAGCTGACAAATAGCAGAGAAACTGTATGACTTTTCTGTTTGACTACTTGTGCACTTATATCAGATAAGAAAGTATTTTCTTGTCCATTGGAAAGAAGACTAGCCCTTTGATTTTTGGACTGTGGAGCTTTTGTGCCAGGTGTTTACTTTTACTTGTGGTTTAAATTGTAAGATTAAGGATATAAGTGCTGTTTCCATGTTGAAGAAATTCTTTCACTGCTTGTTGGACGATATCAAATATTTTCCTATCTTAATAAAGTAGGTATTTAAGTCTTACAGAAAAGAGCTCTTCTAATTAGTTTATACAAGTTAATAAGTTATCTCATAAATCTAGACTTTCTAGAAATTAAAGAAACTAAATTTTAATATATTGTATATGTTAGTCTTTTCAAAATCTCTTTCAAGAGAAACTTGGTTCAGAAACATTCTTATATAAGAATCCAAATCCACATAATCAAGATGAAACATTGAACAAATAAAATTGGATTCATAATTTATGTTTAATTAAACCACGATTTTTCCATTTTGGCACTGTCGACATCTTAGGACAGACAACAGGAATTAAAATTATACTCTTTTAAGACATTTCTCATTAAATTTTCTTTCTTCCTTTCTTTCTTTCTTTGGTGCTGGGAATTGAATCTCATTACATTTTCATTTAAATCTATTTTATTTTTAAAAATCCTAAAAAATTTGTGGAAAGAAAAAACTTTACTGCACTAATGAAACTAGTGTAGAAAATCTTTAAATCATGAAAAAATTAAACTCATCTGTCATTAAAATATTTTACTAAAATTGTTACATAATGGTAAAATTAGTAAGGACACATAGCATTGATTTTAAACTAAAATTAACTTGCTCTAATTTGTCAAAAAATTGCCTATTTAAGAAGAATATCTCCTGATATTTTAAATACAGATGAAGCTCTAAAATAAAGTATAATTTTAAAACCTGTGGAATTTTGGCAAAAGCTCCAAGTGCTGAGTTTTGCTTTATATCTAGGAAGCATTATTTTAAACTCACAATGAACTTTTCTTCTGACTCACACTTTTGGCAGAGGAAAACTTACAAAGAAACACAAATGATATAATATTTCCTTTCTTTTTTATTTTTGCAAATTCTTACTTTTTATCCTCACTGGCTATTTACAAAGTTTACACATAATTGCAGAGCATTATGTTTATGAACAAAATAATTTCCAGATTCCCAGAGAGAAGAGGGATAAAAACGGAGAAAGGAGATAAAGGAGATGCAGGAGGAAGCCAGTTTAAAACAGATGTAGAGGCTGGGGATTTAGCTCAGTGGTTAGAACGCTTGCCTAGCAAGTGCAAGGCCCTGAGTTTGATTCCCAGAAGCAAAAAAAAAAAAACAAAAACAACTAAAACAGATGTACAATAACCACTGCAAAGGCTAATTATGCGAACTGTGCTAGATGAGTTTAGATGAAAGAAAACCTGTTTTTGCACACGTACACACAAAGAGAAAAAGTATTACAGCTGACTTAAACACTCAGTAGGCCTTTTATTATTAAAAAATTGGTACTTGGGATTTAGCTGAAGTGGTAGAGCACTTACTTGCCTAGCAAGTACTAAGGCCCTAAGTTCGATCCCTAGCACTCTCCCGCCCCTAAAAAAGTTGGTACATAATAATTGTCAAAGTAGGAAACTTTGTTAAGGAAAGAGAGGTGGAAGTCTCCCATTTTTAAAAAGTGATTTCCCATTTGGATAGACAAGTCAGAGAATCTCTTCCTAAGGTTGTCTTCCCATTTGTTCTAATTTGTCGCGCCAGTGATTCACCTTGTTCATGTCAGAAATTCCCCGTAGAGGTCACAGTTACTCAGTTTATCCTTAGCGAAATTAAGAAAGGCAGAGAAATATGCGTACGGGTGAAAGCACATTTGGCAAGACCGCATACCAACTGCAAACCAAAGCGAGAATCTGGTCAGTCAGCAAGTCTTGCAGCTTTGATGACGCATCCTGCTCCAAGCAAAAGAAACTTCACTGAGCTTATCAGAGAAACAAAGGCAAGGCTGAGGTAGCTTTGTCTTGTAAAGATAACTAGCATGAAGAGATCTCCTGAACATATCAGCATTGGGGGATGCAGTGAGAGGCGCACTTATTGAACCAAAGCTGATCAGATAGTCAAGGATTCCTAAGGGAGGAATCTCCATTCCCAGGACACAAAATAAAGTCACTTAGAGGATTTCAAAAAATATACTGGACCTCAGACCCAATATAGGGAGAACTCCTGAACATTAGCTTCAAGAAGCATATTCCCCAAGATGACTGTGATTATTATGCATCATAAACATATAATATATAGAGGGACGGGAGAGAAACTGAGAGAGTTTCTAAGCAGAGTTTCTAAGCCATGGCAGCTGTGAGGTTTCAGTCAGACATTAGGATTTCCAGGATTAGCAACTGTCAGTTCCCTAAAATACCCTCTAAAGAAACCTGTTGATTAAACCAAGTTAAGTTTTTAGATGTATTATAACAAGGTAGAATGCCACCTTGCAAGAAGGTATCTCAGAAGAGAGATCTCAAGAAATAATATGAGGTGCAGGACAAGTCTTTCGTGGTATCACCCTTAACAAAGGAAACAAGCAGAGAGACTAATACTATTCATTTGGGAGTAACAGAGCATCAGAATGGGAAAATGGTGTCACAGAGACTGTGGGTATATGTATGATAGTTGCAGTAAGAAGTTTTTAAGGACAAAAATGAGAAGGAGCGTGTAAACATTTTGAAACAACAATCCTTGCTGCAAGGATTAATACACATTGTGGCACCAGTCAGAGGATGAAGAGACAGTTGCACATAGATGCCCTTGTACAGGTACTTTTGTACAAGGTTGTGGTAGACTCTGTTTGAGTGTGTGCTTCTGGCAGAGCCCACTCCCAGGCAGTCATACGTAAGAACCCTTTCTTCCTAACCTCCCAGCTTTGTTTACTTTATTTTAGTCAGGATTGACAGGTGACTCCATTTTGATTCTGACCACTTGCAGTTTCTCTCACGAGGGCAAGTAACAGGTACATTTTTGAAATGGTTTGGAATTTGTGAACCAAGCAAAGTGTTTTGATGAGCAATCTGTTGTCAGATAGGCAAACTGACTGGAGAAATCTATTTTTCTTGTTTATTCAAACGAGCAAAGTATTTGCCAGAACAAAATTGGTTTGCAGAGATCTGTACAGTCAGTACAGTCTACTCATTTGTAGTCTCATCTCTAGGGCTGGAGTTCTCTGGAGCAAACATCTGTGTCATGATGACACAGGTGGTCTGAGCTCTCATAACCTTTTTGTTTTGTGACTGCTGCTGTTGCTCTAGCATAAGCAACAGCATGCCTGGATGGTATCATCGCCTGGAGAGTATTTCCCATGTGAAAGTCACATAATATTTTTCAGTGGAAAAATTTTCTTCTCTTGCAACAGAATGTACCCTTTCTTTAAAATGGAATTATCCTTTCATTGAGCTCAAAACGTTTCTGTTTTTCCTTCTTGCAAAAGGGGTAGTGGGCGTTAAATTCGAGTTCAGAGGATTTGCCAAGGTTTGGCTTTGATTCCTGCAGGCGTCCTGGATACACAGCGAGGAAGCAAAGGAAGGACCTTTCTTGTCTACACTTCTTTAACCTGTTCCCATTTATATCTACCAAAAATTCATCAAGCTTCCAGGGCCAATTACATTTCTTCTGACATTAAAATTTGCAGTCATTTCCTCAAGAAGCTAGGCTGAGAAAAACTAGAGAGCTTACTCTTTAGATCCTTACAGTTGATTATTTTCCTTCTAACATGATTAATAAAATTTTAAAAAATGAGATTACAGTCATTTAAATCTCATTTTAAAAAATGAGATTACTCTAGTCACTTTGCATTATGAGCTATTTCATCAGTATAGAGTAGGCCAAAAATATTTAGCCAGTGGAAATTCAGTGAAGCAATTCGAATGGATGCCTAAAATATATCTTTGTTTTGTGCATGCATTAATAGAGAGAAATTAAATCCTTAATTTGACTCACTAAATATTAGAAACATTTCTCTTACTCTTCCCTTTTCAATTTGAAAAGGCAGGTTAGTAGGCAAAGAGAGACAAGGCAATACAGATATATAATGAACATGATCATACTGTGTGTACAAGTGTTTTAAAAAAATCTTACAAGAGTACAAAAAATCAGACCAATCTATGAGAATGCCTGGAATTTAATTAGATATTTTCTAATATTTACAAAAATTAACAATTTTTAAATCACAAAAGTCTATCTTCTAGTAGAATACAAAGTCCCCAGGACCAATGGAACAGATTAGAAGATGAAGAAACAAGTCCAAACACTCTCAGTCACCTTATCTTTGACAAAGGGGCCAAACAACCTCACTGGAAGAAAGACAGTCTCTTTAATAAATGGTGCTGGAAAAACTGGCTCTCCACATGCTGAAGGTTAAAACTAGACCTGTATCTTTCCCCATCCACTAAGCTAAAATCAAAGTGGATCAAAGATCAAAAAGAATACAAAGTAAATGAAAAGAATGAAGATATTATCAAGTCCAAAGGTTTTTTAAATTAGATACAATGATATTTAAATATCTAAGAGGACAAAGATGTAAAACTCCAAATGAGATGATAAAGCACTTGATGACAACCTTAGTAGGGCTGCACACTTCTTTTAAAAGACAAATGCAAGCATTTCCTGCTTAATGTTAGAAAACTGTTCCTGACAACCAACACTTATGGACAAAATTGTTAACAAGAGTGTATTTCCAATTATTTTCATATGAAAACTTATAATATTCTGAATATCAATGCAGAGCCTTCAAACAATTTTTTAAATTACAGAAGCCAGTTGCATATGAGACTGTCAGTGTTAGGAGGTGAAATGATTGTGAGTAAATGTGCTGTGTGCTGCAGTGTTGCAAAGCCTCCCTTTATAGCATGAACATTGTAAGCCCCATCTCTTTTACTGACACTATAGCATGCTTGTCAAGGCACCTATACCAACTTATCTTGTCAGTTTTTTTTGGATTATGAGTCAAAGCTTTTCCTTTTCATCATTTTTATTAAAAAAAATATTGCGTTGAGCTTTAGGGACATAAATATACATTATTCCTACATCCACACCAACCAAAATAATGTATTGAGAAATAAATATGTTTTATGAAGTTAAGGGTATTAAAATCCAAGAGGCATCCTACTGAGAATCATCCTAGAATTCAGCCTTAAAAAGGAAGGAAATGGTGATAATTGATGTGAAATAAGCTAGCCATTAAAAGACTGATTTCACTTATATGAAGTGTCTGTGGTAATCAAAGTCATAGGAACAGAAAGTAGAACAGTGGTTGCTGGGGACTGGGAGTAGGGAAAAACCAGGAGCTGATATTTAATGGACAGAAAGATTCAGAAAAGTTCTGGAGGTTGGTTGCACAAAGATGTGATTATTTAACACAACTGACCTGAACACTTAGAAATGTTGATGACGGTAAGTTTTATGTTGCTCATTTTTTTTGGGTGGGGGCAAACTCAGGGCCTTGTGCTTGCAAGGCAAGCACTCCAACCACTGAACTAAATCCCCAGCCCCGTGTTGCTCATTTTTTTTCTCTTTTTTTTTAAATTTTATTTTAATGGTACATTTTAGATGTACATATTGATAACATTCATCATAGGGAATTTGTACTTGTACATGATATATCTTGTTGCTTCTTTTTTTCCCATTCCCCTCCCCTCACCCCGTCCTCTCTCCCTATTTACAAAAGATTTGTTTCCATTTTTTCCTTCCATTTCTTATTTCTCTTGTCCCTCTGTTCCTTTCCCCCTCCCTTGTTCCCTTTCCCATTTGAACATTTTCTTCCCTTTCCCAATATAATACATTTTAGTCTTTACACTTCAGTTTCTCACACCAGAGAAACTATGCGGTATTTAAACATGTGTGTCCGATTCATTTCACTTAAGAGTATGGTCTCAAGATGCATCCATTTACCTAGGAATATCTCAAGCTTATCATTCTTTATGGCAGAGTAGTACTCCATTGTATAAAAAACTCCACATTTTCTTTATCCATTCTGCTGTTGATGGGCTTTTGAGTGGTTTCCAAGATTTAGCTATTACAAACTGTGCTGCTATAACCATGGGTGTGCATATATCCCTGTGGTATAATGATTTTAATTCTTTTGGGAAGATACTGAGAAGGGGAATAGCTGGGTCAGAAGGAATCTCTAGTCCTAGTTCCCTGAGGAATCTCCACACTGATTTCCATAGCGGTTCTACCCATCTACATTGCCACCAACAGTGAAGAAAGGTTCCTTTTTCACTGCAGCCCCTCCAGCATTTGTTATTGGCTGATTTGTTGATAACAACCATTCCTTCTGGAGTGAGATGGAATTTCAGTGTTGTTTTAATTTGCATCACTCAAATGACCAGTGATGTTGAACATTTTTTCATATGTTTATTTGCTGTTCCCACTTCTTCATTGGAGAAGTGTCTGTTCATTTCAGCTGCCCATTTTTGGATTGGGTCTTTAAATTTGGGGGGTCTGATTTTTTTGAGTTCTTTATATATTCGAGATGTTAGTCCTTTGTCAGAAGAATACCTGGCAAAAATTTTTTCCCACTCTGTGGGTTGTCTCTTCACTTTATTGGTAGTTTCTTTTGCTGTGCAAAAGCTTTTTAACAAGATCAAGTCCCACTTGTTGATTCTTTGTGATATTTCCTGGGCAACTGGGGATTTGTTCATAGTCTTTGCCTACACCTACATCTTCAAGAGTTCGACCTATTCTATCTTCCAATAGATTTAGTGTTTCTGTTTTAATATTTAGATCTTTGATCCACTTTGATTTTAGCTTAGTGGATGGGGAAAGATATGGGTCTAGTTTTAACCTTCGGCATGTGGAGAGCCAGTTTTTCCAGCACCATTTATTAAAGAGGCCGTCTTTCTTCCAGAGATGTTGTTTGGCCCCTTTGTCAAAGATAAGGTGACTGAGAGTGTTTGGACCTGTTTCTTCATCTTCTAATTTGTTCCATTGGTCCTGGGGTCTGTTTTTGTGCCAGTACCATGCTGTTTTTATTATAGTAGCTTTGTAGTATAGTTTTAGGTCAGGGATTGTGGGCCCCTGCTTTGCTTTTGTTGCCCAGAATTGCTTTTGCTATTCTAGGTTTCTTTTGGTTCTAAATGAATTTTAGGGTTGTCTTCTCTAATTCTGTGAGGTATGTTATGGGTAATTTAATTGAGATTGCAGTAAATCTGTACAGCAGTTTTGGGAGTATAGCCATTTTCACTATATGAGTTCTTCCTACCCAGGAGCAAGGAATATCTTTCCATTTTCTGATATCGTCTTCAATCTCCTTTTTCAAAGTACTGTAATTTTCATTGTATAGATCTTTTACTTCCTTCGTCAGATTGATTCCTAGGTACTTCATTTTTTTGGATGCTATTGTGAAAGGTGTTGTTTCCCTAATTTCTCGTGTTGCTCATTTTTTAAACCACAATGCAAAAAGTAGGGAGATCATTCCAGAACCTTCTATCTTTAATGATTAAGAATCTTTTCACCCAGAAGAATTAGGAGAATGTACAAAAAATTTAAGAAAGTAAAAATCTGTAGTGTTAATATATTAGCCTTGTAATTCCATTTTCTACAGCATACTAGTATAATTTACCAACCTTATAGCAGTAAGTTAAATTCTTACTAAACTTATACACATTTTGAAAAATCTAAGACTTTTGTAAGTTTAAATTTATGAGATGAATAAGAATTAAATAGTCTAGAAGACTGTTTAAATTAGACAATCATGTTGCTGAAAGCAAAACTCAGCATTTTAACATAAGATATTAAACATAAAAGGAAGTTGAATAAGTTTAGCTGTTTAAGGGAATTTTATAAGGGCATAAAATCCCCCTAAAAAGAAATTGTAAAAAAAAAAATTACTCAACTTTTAAAAACAATTCAGAGACCATAAAGCACTTTAAAAACTTACGAAAGAATTAAGTAAATAAAATGTTCATTTAGAAAAAAACCTGACTATATCTCTCTGTGATCTCTTCTACAGTTCCAAACTATCCTTGGTGACCTCAAAATCTCACTATAACACTGATGGCAACACTGAAGGGGGCAAAGTGTCTCCTCTGAAGAACTCCAGCTAGGCTCCACAGGGCTCTTCCCCACTAGGCCCCGGCCTAAGCCTGTAAAGACTTAGATATACAGTATCATAATTTCCAACTTGTCAAGGCTGTGTCCTTGTGATAATCCTATCCTTGCTTTAAGAGCCTGCCTGAGAAAACTCAAGGCTGCCAAAAGAATGTACTGAATGAAAATAAGATGAATTTCCCCAGCCAGCATCTGAAGGTAGGGCCTCTGTTCCCAGCTTCCATGGGAAGAGAAGAGCCAAACTCCAATACACACCAGTTATTGGGCCCAGATAGATTACACATGGACCACTCCTCTCACTCTGTAATTTTCCACATCCCCCTGCTCCCCAGCATACTCCTCTCCCCTCAACATCCCTCTGAGAATCCCACTGACCTCTGTAAAATACAAGTTGAGATTAGACCATACTGGACTCTTCTCTTCTATGATCGAATGTTACTAAAATCTGCCCTTACCTTTTTAACTAGTATCTAGCTGTGTTTCTCTTTGACAAAAGAAAAGAGAATGAGAGTTGGGATGCAACAAGCTAACAAATAGTTATTGACTACCACTGAGAGATATGAGTGAGTCAGGTGCCCTGTAAAACAGAAATAGAGCTAAAGTCATTTGACTGCAGAACTGTAGCTAAAAATGTAGATGTAGAGTATTTAAATTATATTGAGTCCCTCTCCTATGATTTTTAACGTCAGAATCTTTACTCAGTTCTTTCCTCTTAACTCCCACACCAGCAAGCAATTTGTGAGTTCCAGGGTAGGTCTGAAATTGTGGGGCCAAGACTACAAGAAGCCTTGATAATGAGCAGCCTAATTCTCTCTTCTCCTGGGAAGCAGAGTCACTTATAATTTTGATCAGGTGCAAAAGCAGTTTGAAACTGACTCTGTCTCTGGCTCTTAAAGATTTTCCCACAATCAAAAATAGATTTTCTTTTCCTTTTAAGTAATCTGCAAAGCACCCTGCTCAGCAACATGGGCATTTAATAATTTTGGGGGAAGATAACAAGGATGACCTGGTGTGATACCATTTTAATGAGCCCGTTTCTTTCTGAGTAAGCCCAGGGATTGGTGCATATGCGGTACATTTTAAAGTGAGTCGGAATCACTTATTGATCACCTTCTGTGTGTAGATTGCTGTGTTAGTATTACTGAAAATTTAAAAGAAGAACAGAAGGGAAGGATTTGGTCTTCAAAGAGTTTCTAACAGACTTTTTAGAATATGGAACACTTCTGGGTAGGCAAGGCCAAGGTAACATGCTGCACCCAGGCACCAGCTTCAGGGCACTAGGTCATTTGGCAGGACAAGCAGAAAGGAAATGAGAACTAGAAGTTCGCTATAAAGAGGAAATTGCCTTCAAAACAATCGGACAAATGGTCAAATGGGACATATCACGGAAGGACTAGAGAAACCCACCCAAAACTCTCCCTCTTATTAATAAGACTCGATCCAACTGTCAGTTCAGTGAAGAATTTTCAGACTAAAGAATAAGTCACTGACCTCCTTGTGGGATGGAAAGTAGAGACACATTATGGCCAGATGCAAGTGACAACATAGCCGTGACTCATAACTGCTGTGGCAATCAGCCCAAAACAACAACAAAGATGTAGCCAATGACTGCCAGCTTCCCCTTATTTTTGCCCAGTTTCCAACTCAGGACAACCACAAAAAGCCACACACACACCCCCAAACCAGTGACATAGGATATACCACTTCTGGCTAGCCTCACTCTAGCCTTCCCTTGCCCCCATCCTCTTCTCAGAACATACTCAAATGCCCCCTGTTTGAGTGTTTTCCCCTATTATAAAGTTTCCCTGACTGCCTCAGAATCTCAGCAAAATGCAAATTATGGTGGCTGATTCCTTTACCACAGGAAGATCTCAATAAATAGCATTTTTAAAATTCTCACTTCAGTGGTCTTTTATTTCCAGTGTTGTTAGAGGTCTCATTTAGATGCATTCTGTGCTGCCTGTTGTCCAGGACCTTGGCCTTCAAGCAGATGCAGGGCCACAGAGTCCCCTCATGCCTCGCTGCCTGCCCCTGTCTTGTGGGGTGCACACAGACGAGAAAACTCTTCGCAGAGTCTGAACTCTGCTCTGTGTTGAGTTCCTCAGCTATTCTCCATTTGATAGACAGGCTTTGTCGTTGGTTCCTGCTGAGAAACATGCACATTTAAACATCTGGGAGGAAGATAACAATAAATTGGGGGGAATATTCCTCCTTGGTGGAATCAGTTTAATGCTTTTTACTGTGTTTTGTGTTCCTGTTTGGTATTGAGCTCTCTAAAAGTGTTACTCATCACAAGAAAGAGAATCAAAGCTCAGACCCTGACACAGGTCCTATAACTCCGTCATTTCATCTGCCCTCACAGACACATGAATTTCCAATTCCTGTGGGACAGGCCTCTGGGGGATAGGACATCACATGGTCACCAAAACCACACGAGTTTCTCCCTCTGTTTGGCTTTTTGTCTTGAGAGCTTGGCTTGATCCAGAGAGAATATTTTTCTGATTTTTATCTCTGTAGATTGAGGGTTTGGGGAGGTGCAGTGGTTTGATAGAGTTCAGTGGTCCAGGTCAGGGACCCCAAACCATGAGATGCACAAGGATTGTATTTCTACCTGCCAGCTCTCATGGGGTCATTTATATCTAAATCCTTTCCTTCCTTGGTAAAACTTTTTGTTTTCGCTCTTGTTCTAATTATTCTGCCAATCTCCCTAAATGACATAAATTTACCAAGAATCAGGGGATGATCTGACATGAATAAAATTATCCATTTGGGAAGTACCGAGAAAGAAAAGGGGTAATATTTCTTCAGCCAAATAGGTGGTATTTTTTGATTGGTAGCCGGAGTCCTCTAACTGAAATTCTGAATCAAAATTCGATTCATTAAAAGATTCTTTGAACAAAGACAATGAACAATTAAGCAAATTTAAGTGAAAAAGAAACTAGACTTATTTACCTAGTTAATCCTCTTCTTCCTTTTCTTCTATTTGCCTCCTTGTATCCAGCTCTCCCTTTTCCCTTTATCCGTTGATCTTTCCTTTGTACCTGCATACGCTCCTTCCTGGTCTTCCCTTAGTCAATACCTTCATCCTTTTGCCAACAATGCCACAAGGACCCTGACATACCAATTACTTCTCGAGATCCATCCCTCCTGTGTGCCAGGTAGCCAGGCAATTGCAGAATTTAGACTTTGGACCTAAGGTAATTTAAGAGATATGATTAAGGATTTCTCCAAACCTGGGCAAGGTCTGCAACTATTCACAGATGGATTTAGATTTCCCTGGGGTGCATATAACCCGGGCTACCTGACTTGACACATGTTGGCCAGAACCTCAGATGCTAAATTCTGGAGATTCTCTAACTCTAAGAGAGCTGTAAAATCCTTTGTTAGACAAGAAACCCAAAGGCCAGAAAAAAAAAAAAAAACATTAAAAAAAGAAGTCAAAGCCACATAGATGTTTCTAAGAAAAAATGAGTAGACCATAATTGAATTATTCAAAGTAAAGACGAAACTGTAGTAAATTTTCAGGGCAAACCATAAAACTTCTGACAGTATTAGAAAGTTGAAGAAGATGTTGCTATAGCAAATTTTCATCTCAGTTTGTCAATGTGGTTAAACCTGAATCAGAGATCTAATTCGGAAACAGAAGTTAGAATGGGAAGCAGCCCATTACTTAGACTACAACATGTAGCAGAATACTTTGAAAGTGTTTTAGTACAATAACAAAAAAATAGAATCAAAAACTTGCAGCCTTGAAGATCAAACAGCTAAAATAGACCATGTCCAAGCAATTGCCTATCGACAAGGACACTTTTAGTATTGTCAACTGAAGGGACATCAGAAGAAAAGATTGCTCCAACTTTCACATGAAAAACCAAGACAAAGAAAACTCTTGCCGTTTGGATCAATGAAGGTGCTCCAAAAGAAACAAAAAGTATCTCATATCCTTGGACACTTAAGACAAAAACCTACAAATGTAGGTCAACCTCATCAATGCCTCTTGGATCTGGCTGCTACTTTTCCCACATTACACTCTGCCTCATTTGCTCGTAGCATATAGTTTGTAGATACTGCAAATGACCCACAGAGTTTACCTACTTTCCAACCCTTAGCTATAAACCTCCAGGCCCTTGCCTGAAAAATTTCCCCTGGCTCCATGATGCCACACCTGCAGACTGAAAAGGGAAAGACTTACTTAGCAATGAAATAATTAATATTAAATGCACACTGGGAAGATTCTTTCTTGGGGTTCTGGAGGGTACGTCCATTCATAATCAAGTTGTTTCTACTCTTCATATTCCATTGTATTTCACACATATCTGAGATAAGGATTGTTACGGTTTGTGTCTAGATGTCCCCCCAAAGCCTCATGTGGTAAGAGGTAGCTGGATCTAGAGTGTGTGATTACTAAATTAATCCACTGATCGGTTTGGCATGGTTCTGCTGGGATCAAGGATGTGACACTAAGATTAAGGGGTATTAGGATTAAGGGTGGGAGTACTGCCCACCCTGAAGACAGGTAGCCTGGATAAAATATAAAATACAGGAAGAAGCTGGTTAGCTGCTTGCTTGCATCCCTTGCTTACCTTGCTGACTTCTTCCTGTCTGCCGTGCCACCCTGCCTCGGGCCCAGCTGACTGTGGACTGAAACCTCTACAAACTGTGAGCTAAATAAACCTTTCTTCCCCTAACTTTGGGTGTCGGGTATTTTGTCCCAGCAACAAGAGAAAAGTAACTAAGACAAGGATCATCACATTGTAGCTGACATTCCACGGGCTTAAAATTCTGCTGATGGAAAAAAAAAAAACTGTACCAGTTAAATAGTTCTTACTATAGCACTACAAAGAGTTCACCAACATCCCTTGACAACAGAAGCTAAGGAAAGATTCACACCTATTGCTGCAGTCTTTATATCAAAAGCTCTCCACTAGGTCATATAACATTCCCAACTTGCCAGTAAAGAAATCAAACCTACATGTATTTCTTTATAACTTCACTTCCTCCAACAAAATGTCATCCCAGCACCTAACCAAATAGCATCCTGTCATCAATTCTCCCTGCAATCATTTGCTTCAGTACAATAGATCTTTGTTTTAACTTATTCCATGTGCCTCTAGATCTGGACAGGCAGTACCTTTTTGCCATTACGTAGAGTGAACAACATTACATCCGGGCCTTCATGTCCCACAGCTGACATTGAAGCCCCCCTGACATTTTCCAGGTCCTCAAGCAAGATTTAAAAGACCTTAATTTCCCTTGTGATTCAGTCCTGATTCAGTATTTAGGTGATGTTATGATACTTTGTGTTCATCAAACAAGCCAGTATAAAGAATTACACTTATTTGTTCAGTCATAGCAGAAAAGGGATATAAAGTTTCAAAAGTTTTTACAATTTGCAAACACAGCTCATTTTTTTTAATTTTTAAAATTTTATTTTAATGGTATATTTTGGATGTACATAGTGATAACCTTCATCATAGGGGATTTGTACCTGTATGATATATCTTGTTGCTTCTTTTTTTCCCAATTCCCTTCCCCTCCCTTCACTCCCTCCTCTCTCCTTACTTACAAAAGCTTTGTTTCCATTTTTTCCTTCCATTTCTTATTTCTCTTGTCCCTCTGTTCCTTTCTCCCCCAACTTGTTCCCTTTCCCATTTGGACATTTTCTTCCCTTTCCCAATATAATACATTTTAGTCTTTATATACACTTCAGTTTCTCACACCAGAGAAACTATGCAGTATTTAAACATGTGTGTCCGATTTATTTCACTTAAGAGTATGGTCTCAAGATGCTCACTATTTAAGGCATAATCTATCTAAGGGAACATTTGTTATTAAATGCCTAGACTAAAAATTATCCAAATTTATCCTACAACACTTATGAAATGACAATCTAGAGGATTTCTAAGTTTCACTGGATAGTGCAGGCAATGAATGCCAAATCTTTCTGAGCTTGTGATATCTGGTAATACAACTTATTGTGAAGACGACTGAATAATCCCCAATCAGTGAAGATTTGGATCGTTACCTACATCTTGCTGAATCAGTCAACCTCTCACAAGTCAGAGAATGACCAAAGGTAGGATTGAGAGGCTGAATATACCATCAGACAACAGTCTGACTATAAAAGCAATTCAACTCTGACCCAAAATCTTTGCTACAATCAGCCCAGAATTATTAGAACTTGATCAATGACTGTGAGCTTCCTTCATTTTTGCCCTGGCTTTTGAGTCAGAATGATCCTGAGAATGCTAAACATTCTCCCTCAAAGCAGTAGTACAAGGTACCCCATTTCTAGTTAGCACATCAGCAGCTTCTCACGTTGACAACCTCCATTCAGAGCACACCTGAAGCTTCACTTTTTTCCCAATATAAAACTTTTGCACTTCCCTCCTGCCTTCAAGTCCCTGGCAGATTCAAGTGATGGACAATGACCCCAAGCTCCAGGTAGATAGTCTCTGTGCTCACCTGGGTTGTCTTTGTTTATTTCTACTTCCTCCTCTAAGAATTTTTCCACTTGAACAATTTTGGTTTCTACCTATGATATGTTCCTGAGTACCGGCAGTCACACCTAGACCCAGTATAAGAATTATGCTACTTAATTCCAACCCCAGAGTCAATACATCTAAATAAAAACTGAAAGAAAGATGTGGTAATGCACGCATGTAATCCCAGCTCCTTCGGAAGCTGAGGCAGGAAGATCGTAAGTTTGAGATCAGCCCGGGCAATTTAGCCAGACCTTGTCTCAAAATAAAAATATTTTTTAAAAGACTGGGAATGTAGCTTAGTGGTAAAGTGCTTGCCTAGTATGTATGATGCCCTGGGTTAAATCCCTAGTAAATAAATAAGTAAATAAGCAAGCACGCAAACCAAGCAAGCTGCTGTCTTACTAAGGAAGTATGTATGTATGTATGTAAGTTTGTAAACATATACCATTTATTTATGCCCAAAACTGTGTGGAGATTATGAATTCATCCCAAATGAAGGTCTCAAGTCAAAGGTTTTTAGAGCCACTTTGGCCGTGCCATCCTTGTCTGTCTTCTTTTTTAATTCAACCATGCTATGGTCATCTCATTCTGCTAACTGACCTGTGAAAACTGACCTTTTTCTCATAGGAATGGATGCCAAGTAGTACATTCCTGATGACTTCATAGTCACCAGATTTTTTTGGTGGTAGTTTCTGGCAAAGATTGAGTTGTTAAAGAATTTCTTTCTACTCCTTCTTTGCTTAGAATTCTAATCAAGAAAGCCCACTGAATTTTACCAACGTGTTTTTTGAAATTATCAATTGATATCATCATATTTTTGTTTTTTGAAATTACACATATGTTAATAAGTCACCTAGCCATAATTGCCCTTCTAGTATAAATCTTACAGGCTTGGAATAAAAACTAAATTTCTTCCTGTTATCAGTAGGTTGGGTCTGTGCTCCCTGAGGTTGAAATAAAGAACTTATCCCACTCTTTTAAAATAAGTTTGTAGGTTTGTTGACTCTCATTGTGGAAAGAGTTTTTAGGACACATGAATAAAAGAGACATGAGAAGGTTTATTAGAGAAAGAGATATAAGATGAACTCAACAGAAATGAGATGCATTTCAAACTAAAGTAGGGCACATTTAGAGGCGTGTATTCAAGGAAGGTGAGCTAGGACCCAAATGCTTACTTTCTGTCGGGGTACAGTGCAAGCCGTCCATATGCTGTCTGAAGTTGGGATATACTGTTTGAAGTTGATGTGGTGTCCCCAGTGCAACTGCTTCCTGGACTGGAGGAAAGAGAATTTGTAGTGGGAGGAGGGTAGTCACAAGCTGGGGGAGAGGGTGAGGGGCGGGGCTCTAGAAGCAGAGTAAAAGCTTGTCTTGAAACTGCAGTTTTTCTTAAAGGTACAGCCCTAAAAATCTTGATTTCTAGATGTTAGACCTTTGTCTGAGGAATGGTCGGCAAAACTATTTTCCCGCTTGGTGGGTTTTCATGTCACTCTGTTGGTGATTTTGCTGTGTGAAAGGTTTTTAATAGGATGTGATCACAAGTGCTGGTCCTTTGTGTTGTTTCCCATGCAGTTTGAATTCTGTTCATAAATTTTTCTCTACTCTTATGTCTTCAAAAGTTCTTCCAGTTCTAGTCTCCAATAGATTTAGTGTTTATGTTTTAATGTTTAGATCTCTGATCCACTTCAATTTTAGTTTAGTGCATGGTGAGAGACAAGTATCTAGTTTTAGTTTTCAGCATGTGGCCAGCCAATTTTTCCAGCACCATTTATTAAAGAGGGTATCTTTGTTCCAGGGAGGGTTTTTGACTCTTCTGTCAAAGATGAGGTATTTGAGTGTGTTCAGAGTTGTTTCTGCATCTTCTAACCTGTTCCACGGATCCTTGGGTCTGTCTTTTTTCCAGTACCATGCTGTTTTTATCACTGTAGCTTTATAGTATAATTTCAAGTCAGGGATTGTGATGCCCTCTGCCTTGGCCCTGTTGCCCAGAATTGTTTTTGCTATAAAACTCAAAAAAAATCAGACTCCCCAAATTTAGAGACCCAATCCAAAAATGGGCATCTGAAATGAATAGACACCACACAGATGAAGAAATACAAATGGCAAACAAATATATGAAAAAGTGTTCAACATCACTGGTCATTTGAGAGATGCAAATTAAAACAATGCTAAGATTTCATCTCACTCAAGAAAGAGCGACTATCATCAAGAAATCAACCAATAACAAATGCTGGGAGTGCTGTGGGGAAAAGGAACACTCCTCCACTGTTGGGGGGAATGTAGGCTGGTCAAACCACTGTGGAAATCAGTGTGGAGATTCCTCAAAAAACTACAACTAGAGGTTCCATTTGACTCAGCTATTCCTCTGCTTGGTATCTTCCCAGAAGAATTAAAAACATCATACCACAGTGATATATGTACAACCATGTTTATAGAAACATAGTTTGTATTAACTAAGTCTTGGAAACAACCCAAATGCCCAACAAATAATGAATGGCTAAAGAAGATGTGGTTTTTCTATACAATGGAGTATTACTTTGCCATAAAAAATGATAAACTTGAGATATTTATAGGTAAATGGATGCACCTTGAGAACATACTCTTAAGTGAAATAAATCAGGCACACATGAGTACATATCGAATTGTTTCTCTGATATGAGAAACCATAAGTGTAAATAAGGACAAAAAAGTATAATAGATACTAAGTAAAAGAAAGATAATACTCAGTAGGGAGGAGAATTAGAAATGGAGGAGGGGAAAAGAAGGAAAGGAAAAGGAAAAGAAAGGAGAAAAGGGGGAAAATGTAAAGAAAACTACTGTAAATAGGGAAGGGAGGGGGAGCAGAAGGGTGGGGAGTGGAAGGGAGGGGTGGGGAAGAAGCAGGGGAAGCAAAATGTATCATGTACAGGTACAAATTAACTATGATGAATGTGATCACTATGTATACAATGTACGGATACATGTTCTTGGTAAATAAAAAAAAAAGTCTTGATTTCCTTGTCTGCTTCCTACCTGTTTTTTTTTATTTCTTTATCCTACCTCATTTCTCCCCTGAGACTTCAGTCCTTTATTTTATTTATGTATTTATTTATTTACTTGGTGCCTGGGATCGAACTCAGGGCCTTAGGCTTCCTAGGCAAGCACTCTAACCACTGAGCTAAATCCCCAGCCCCATTCAGTCCTTTATTTTTAAGGGGTTGCAAAAAAGCTGACAGTGTGACTTCATGGAACTGCTTCAGGCTGAAGAAGGGCAATGATCCTGCCCAGCCAGGGACTAAAAGTCTCATTTTAACTGATCTAAAGAAGACACATGAATATCAGCACTTTCCTTTTGAAGAACCATCATCTTTTGACAGTCTGAAAAACAGGGCATTAGCCCACAACAACAATGAATAATGAGACATAAAAGAACTTTAATGCACAGTATCATAGCCAAAAATAAATTTAAACTTTAAAAAGATCAGGTTCTTGCAGCAATATATGCACACCCATGTTATAGCAGCACAGTTTGTAATAGCTAAATATTGGAAACCACTCAAAAGCCCATCAACAGCAGAATGGATAAAGAAAATGTGGGTTTTTTTTATACAATGGAGTACTACTCTGCCATAAAGAATGATAAGCTTGAGATATTCCTAGGTAAATGGATGCATTTTGAGACCATACTCTTAAGTGAAATAAATCGGACATACATGTTTAAATACCACATTGTTTCTCTGGTGTGAGAAACTGAAAGTGTAAATAAAGACTAAAATGTATTATATTGGGAAAGGGAAGAAAATGTCCAAATGGGAAAGGGAACAAGGGAGGAGGAACGGAACAGAGGACAAGAGAAATAAGAAATGGAAGGAAAAAAATGGAAACAAAGCTTTTGTAAATAGGGAGGGAGTAGAGGATGAGGGGAGGGGAATGGGAAAAAAAGAAGCAACAAGATATGCCATGTACAGGTACAAATCCCCTATGATGAATGTTATCACTATGTACATCTAAAATGTACCATTAAAATAAAATTACCTTTTTATTGTTTAAGAATTGGAGGGCTGGGGATTTAGCTCAGTGGTTACAGTGCTTGCCTAGCAAGTGCAAGGCCCTGAGTTCGATTCCCAGCACCAAAAAAAAAAAAAAAAAGAATTGGAGATTGGAGCGTGTGTGCACGTGTGTTGTGTGTATATTTGTGTGTGTGTGAACTGAACCCAGGCCCTTGTGCATGCTAGAAAAGTGCTCTTACCCCTGAGCTAATCCTCAGCAGGCATCTATTTTCAAATGATACGAGGAGCCTTTATTCCTGGATGCTGTTTTTAGCAATTTGTGATACTATAAATATTTGAGAATGTTTCCTTACTTTCTTAAATTCTGAATACTTTGAATAACACCAGGCATCTTATTCTTGGGAAGTTTAGTAGAATTCAGTTACATGGAGTAGCACCTTTTTGATTGTAGATTTTCCACAAATGTTTCTGTGTTCTGAATTTTCCAATTCATCTTAGGGCAAGGAGTAAAATTTGTTTAACAGAAAAGCTCCCAGTATACCAGATTTTCAAAGTTATTTCTACACAGTAGCATGTAGTATATTTATGTAGATCATAAAAATGGACATGATTCTTTCCAAGCTTCCCATTACTAACAAATGGAATTTCCTCATCTTTTAACCTTGGGGATGGGCTTATTGTTTGCTTCAGCGATAAACTGGAATAGAAATGGCATCATGTAACCAGAGGCTGTACTTACAGAAGGCCTGTGGCTCCTGCTTTGTCTCAAGAATTCCTGACCACGTAGATGAAGAAGATGAGAACCCACGCAGAGAAAGACCCCAGCATCTCATCCTTGTCAGATGAGATCTTCGTAAACCAGCCAGCATCACTCAGTTCACAGTGGAGATCAGATCTGTCTACAAAAGAAAAAGGATCCAGCAAGTCCAAATCCAATGCATATCACTCAACTGCTGGATCACCAGTTAAAAAAATGTTTCTGTTTTAAGAATTTGGGTTTTTTTTTTCTTTTCCTCCTCAGCATGGGAGATCAAACACAGAGGTGCTCTAGCACTGAGCTACACCCCCAGATTCCTGCTCTTTTTTGAGATAGGATCTCTCTAAATTGCCCAAGCAAGACTCAAACTTGAGATCTTCCTGCCTCAGCCTCCCTAAATAGTGAGATTATAGGCATGTGCTACTGTCCCCAGCATGTTTTAAGCATTTAAATTTAAGAATGGTTAGTTCTATAATAAAAGCTAACAGATGTACCCCTAATTAATTTAAATCTTGCCTGCAATAATTTGCTTCTTTTAGATTTTAGTTTGTTACTTTAGTCATTCTGGGTTTTTTTTTCTCAGTTTAAGACATTGAATACTTATCCAATTTAGTGTATTATTCTCAATAAAGGATCAATTTCTTTTTGAAATAATATTCAAGGATTTTTCTCATTACAAAGCAAATAAATTTCTGTTGTTTTGTTACTGATTTTAGGTTTTTTTTTTTGTATTTTAATGAAAGAGCATTTTTGGTAAATTCATTTGAAAGTTTTCCTTTTTTTTTTTTTTGAATTCTTTTTGGGGGGAGGGTTGGTTTTTGGAGACAGAGTTTTACTATGTAATTCAGCGTGGCCTTGAATTCACTATGTAGCCCAGGCTGACCTCGAACTTGCTGTGATCCTCCTGCCTCAGCCTCTTGAATGCTGGGATATACAGGTGTGTGCTACCATGCCCAGCCCAGTTTTCCAGTTTTTATCTGCTTAATTTCAAATCAATTTTTATATTCTTTTTTTTGGAGGGGGTGCTGGGGATCGAACTCAGGGCCTTGCGCTTGCTAGGCAAGCGCTCTACCACTGAGCTAAATCCTCAACCCCAGATCAAATTTTATAATTGTCTTATAATCAAATAAGAAATATAGTACAGTGAAAGATACAGATAGATACAAAATATCATACACATACATAATTGCATTGGTGGTTATGCTATCCAAACTTTTATTCCTATTCTATAAGTAAATATTAGTGATTATTATATCAATTTCACTCATCTTATCACTATAAATATTCTTTGTTGAATGCCTTTGAATTCCATGATGTTGATATTAATAACCTCTGGTTATTAAAAAAACCTCTGGTTTTTTAATTTGTATTAGCCTAATGTATTTTTTGTCATCTCTTTATTTTCACTCTTTCTCATAGTCAGTATAAGGGTAGATTTCATTTTTCCTTTTTATTATAAATGTATTATTTATTTACATGTTTGAATTCTCACACATATAAAGTTTTTACAAGCTCACAAACACTGACAATTATTTCTCCACAGAAGTATAACCACATTTCCAGACTGTAAAATATATAATGGAACCAATATTAATATGCATCACCATTTTATTAATTATATAATAAAAATTTGTCAAGTATCCAAATATTGTTACACAACTGAAAAACATATAAAATATTAGATGTCTACTCAATTCATTAGCATAAACCCACTTTTTTTTGCAAAAAATATTAAGAAGAGAAGGGAAAAATAAGTCACACTTCAGACAAAAAGGAGTTGGTAAACAACTGATAAATATGGGAAAAAAGAACAAGAATTTTAGAAATTTTATGATTAAGAATTGTTTCAGCTACAATGATAAAGCATCTTCATCTTTTAAAATATTTCTAAAGTCATATTCTACATATATTTTTGCACAAGACATAGGCAATATTTTATTTAAAATATTTAGTAGCCTCTTCCCATCTTGTTGTGGGACCTCCTTGTCAATTTGTACCTCAGAACGCAAAAATTAAATTCACTGGAAATATTTTTGTTCTGGAGACACTACAGCATGTGCTTTTGTAATCATGTAGATGGTAAAAATGAATGTATAATACTATAAAATGTGGGAGATGTAAATATAAAATGAGCGGGCAGATAACTACACATCCGCTACAGTGTTTGAAATAAAACCATTTAAAGTCTAAACTCTAGAGTATCCTTAGTTGCTGGAGTGTTGGTTCTGAATGATACTAAAAATACAAGTATTATGCTGTGTACATTTTGCACATAGTCTTCCTAAATTTCTTATATATTGATAAGATTTTGTCAGGAGAATAGATTTATTAGTTCAATACTGCATGATAAAATATAAAGAGCATATACTTCAAGATTACATTTATACTAAATTTTGTACCAAGAAAAGCCAACAAATGGTGAAGAAAATGACTTATTGTCACAACAAAATATGGAATTTTAATGTGCTGATTATTTTAAATTGAAAGAATTTTGAAGACAATGGAAGAGGTTTTACTCTGCTGTTTCCCTGACTGCTTAAAGTCTGAACCTGCTGAGGAAGAAACATACCTGTGGTCCCCTCTTGAGTTTTCATTAACTGAACTCATATTGCAGAAAGAAAGACTAAAGTCCCTCAATACACTTGGATAGACTTTGTCATGCACCATTGTCTTCAATTTTTGCCCCATTCAATATTCCAAAGAGAGTAATTTATAATTTATTATCTGTTCTGTGGAACCATCAGACCTTAGCCCAGGTCACTGTATGCTTCTCCAAACCCTTTGAATTCCCCTAAAATCATTCACTGTACCACTAAAAATTGTACAGTACATGTTCCTTCTCTTCCTCACCCCATGGAAAAAGAGTTCTTATCCTTCTGCCTGACGTTGGGCTGATGAGTAATTACCCTTTGTAATTGCCACTGTGGACATAATAATTTTATCTGTCTTTTCTCCTGTTTGATCTGTTCATTCCAGTGAGCTGGAGGGTGAAGAGCAGTCTTTCTTTTTACTCCTTTACTGGGCCTCAGAATATGGGAACTTCTTAGGCTGATGGAAATTTCCTTTGAGAGGATGCAGATTATAAGTATGTATGCATTTGTCAAAACTTATCAGCTGTAGGCTTTACAAAGATTATTGCACATACATTTTACCTAAAAACAAATAAACCTGTGAACAAGGTTCTTAACAGGTATGTTTTTCTCAGTGGTGTGGTTAGCAATTTTGAAATTAACTTATGTATACTATAACTTATGTATATCATTACGTGTATTCTAGACTTGAGAAAATTAGTTAAAAAAAACTGGGGGAAATGTGACCCCATTTTCTTACTAAAACAGAAAAATAAAATCCTGCAATCTCCACTGCCCTTCACAAACTCCATAAATGCATGACTGTGCAGATAGAGCTGAGGAATGTGCTTGCTCATTGAAGATTATGCTCTAACTAGACAGCAGGAGGTGGAGGAAACTGCAGGGAAGGGGGCTACGTGCTGATCATGAGGGGGGAGATCAGACTGCCTTGCAGTCAGATTTTATTTCTTAAACAAATGTGAGGATCCGTCTATTCATGGGGGAACCTAAACAAATGAATTAATCCATTTCTTCTCACACTTATTTTATATCTACCTTTGGTGTAGTTTGTTGTTGTCTTCTCCTTTTGTTTTCCTTATATTTCTTAGAATGAGTACTTTAAAAATTCCTTTTACATTCCTTAATAATTTATTCTATTTTATAGACCTATTTAATCAATCAGATTTAAACCTCTAGGTCAGTGGTGGCAAACCTGTGGCACTCATACCGCAGCAGGCATGCAAAGCCCTCTCTGTCAGCTTGCGAGCCAAGTCACCCAGACTAACAGATGTGCTGAGTGCTGCGTGTGTTGCTCTCAAAATAACAAAGGGTGAGCTGAAGTTTAACAGATTATCAGCATGCGTACAACAGCAAAGATCATGTTAATTGTATAAAAGCATGCCAAATACAAACATGCACCTTCCAATAAAAAGATGTTTGTAGCATTGAAAGATCTGTTATTGTGTTTTTCTTTTAAGATAAAAGATGTTAACGTAGGAGTTGTTTTTTCTCAACTAAAACCTCAGTATTGAGGTTTAACTGCAGTGTTGGCACTTTGTGATAAATAACGGGGTTTTAGGTTGCAGTTTGGGCACTTGCTCTCTAAAAAGTTTGCCATCATTTCTCTAGGTGATATGCCAAATGAAGTTATCGTGGTATCCTCCTACCGTCCTCTTTCACGTTCTCAGCTTTTGCGATGCTAGAGATCACTGGTCTCCAAGGTAGAAAGCAAAGCTGTGGAGGCAAGATATGCACTCCAATAATGTTCTGGGCCTTTCTGGTATCTTAAGTGAATGTAAAGAATGAGCTCATGAGGCACAGGGAGACAGAGTTCCTTCCTCGGAAAATCTCTGCAGTGAGAAAGTGGTGTCCAGCCAGTTTTGCATTGTTGACCCTCTTCCTGTTCAGGCTGCATTCATTCCCGGCTGCACTGTTCCAGGGCAAAAGGTCAAGTGTTCATTGGCTGTGATTAGAGTTGTTTAAATCTAACATCTGCTTGTAATTAGCATAAATCCTTCCAAGATTCTGATATATGATGAATTCTAATCCTTAGTTTCCAGAGGCATTGCACATGTTTTTCTAATTTGTTTTCAAAGATATTTCATAAGATTTATCGAGGGCTTTTTGTAGCTTTTGAAAAAAGTAATGCACAATACTGTCTAACATTTGGAAAACACAGAAAGACACCCAAAATACAATACCTGTAATCTATCTACATATAAATAATCAGCATTTCAGGTGGTTTCCTATATATAGACATTTAATTTTATTTTAGTGGTATATTTTAGATATACATAATGATAACATTCATCACAGAGAATTTGTACCTGTATGGGGTATATCTTGCTGGTCCTTTATTTCCCATTCCTCTCCCCTCCCTTCATCCCCTCCTTATTTACAAAAACTTTGTTTCCATTTTTTTCTTTCTATTCTTTTTTTCTTGTCCCCCTGTTCCTTTTTCCCTCCCCTGCCTTGTTCCCTTTCCTATTTGAACAATTTCTTCCCTTTCCCAATGTAATACATTTTCGTCCTTATTTACACTTTCAGTTTCTCACACCAAAGAAACAATGTGGTATTTAAACATGTGTGTCCAATTTATTTCACTTAAGAGTATAGTCTCAAGATGCATCCATTTAACTAGAAACGTCTCAGGCTCATCGTTCCTTATGGCAAAGCAGTACTCCATTGTATAAAAAAAACACATCTTCATCCATTCACCAACTGATGAGCATTTGGGCTGTTTCCAAGATTTAGGTATTACAAACTGTGCCGCTATAAACATGGGTGTGTATATATTGCTGTGGTATGATGCTTTTAATTCTTTTGGGAAGATACTGAGAAGGGGAATAGCTGGGTCGAATGGAACTTCTAACCCAAGTTTTTTGAGGTGTCTCCACACTGATTTCCATGGTGATTGCACCCGTCTACATTGCCACCAACCGTGAAGAAAGGTTCCTTTTTCACTGCAGCCCCTCCAGCATTTGTTATTGGCTGATTTGTTGATAACAACCATTCCTTCTGGAGTGAGATGGAATTTCAGTGTTGTTTTAATTTGCATCACTCAAATGACCAGTGATGTTGAACATTTTTTCATATGTTTATTTGCTGTTCCCACTTCTTCACTGGAGAAGTGTCTATTCATTTCAGCTGCCCATTTTTGGATTGCGTCTTTAAGTTTGGGGGGGGTCTGATTTTTTTGAGTTCTTTATATATTCGAGATGTTAGTCTTTTGTCAGAGGAATAGCTGGAAAAATTTTTTTCCCACTCTGTGGGTTGTCTCTTCACTCTGTTGGTGGTTTCTTTTGCTGTGCAAAAGCTTTTTAATATATGAGATCCAAGTTGTTGATTCTCTGTGATACTTTCTGGGCAATAAGGTATTGTTCATAAAGTCTTTGCCACACCTATGTCATCAAGAGTTCTTCAAGAGTTCTACCTAGATAGTTCTATTCTATCTTCCAGCAGATAAAGGGTTTCTGTTTTAATATTTAGATCTTTGGTTCGTTTTGATTTTAGATTAGTGTCTAGTTTTAATCTCTGGCATGTGGAAAGCCAGTTTTCTCAGCATCATTTATTAAAGAAGCTATCTTTCTTCCAGTGAGGGTGTTTGGCCCCTTTGTCAAAGACAAGGTGGCTGAGCATGTTTGGACTTGTTTCTGCATCTTCTAATCTGTTCCATTGGTCCCCAGGTCTCTTTTTTTTGCCAGTACCATGCTGTTTTTATTGCAGTAGCTTTGTAATATAATTTCATGTCAGGGATTGCGATGGCCTCTGCTTTGGCTTTGTTGCCCAGAATTGCTTTTTTGGCATTCTATGTTTCTTCTGGTTCCAAATGAATTTTTGGATTGTTTTCTCTAATTCTGTGAGGTATGCTATTGGTATTTTGATTGGGACTGCATTAAATCTGTATAACAATTTTGGGAGTATGGCCATTTTCACTATATTGGTTCTTCCTACCCAACAACAAGGAATATCTTTCCTTTTTTGTTTGTTTGTTTGTTTGCACAATTCAGTCTATTTTCTTGGCTTACTTGTTAAGCAGTGACCACGTAGACAAAATTCAAAAAGAGCAGGAAAATCAGAAGATACCACAAAGTGGAAAATGATCAGATTCACTTGGATCACTTTTACAGGTTCTTTGTACACCAGGCAACCCCAATGCCTGTACCCACAACTATACTTTGTAGCTGTGTCTTCAGTCTGCTGTGGCAGCTTTATCTATCTTCCTCCAGAACAAAAGTTATACCACCGTAGTGTCCCTTATGCAATGTTAGTGAGGGAGTAAGTTATGTAAAATGAGTAGAAAAGCCCAATTTTCAAGTTGCAACTATTTTTGGAAGTAAGACAACAGGATTTCCCTGCAGGGTCAGGGAAGTTGACATTCACCTGGTTTTGCCTAAAATTTCCCGGCTACCTTTCCATTTTATTATTCTATTCCTATTTGTTATTGTTTTTCTTGTTCTTTTGGAGCTTCTTGCAATGACAGCTCAATTCATTTATTTCTATTATTTTAAGTATAATAAATTTATTTGCATGAATTTTCCTGTGGGGACAGTTATGATGTAACACCGTGAGTTGCAATATGATGTTCATATGGTCATGTATTTCTAAATATTCTATAACTATTGTCTTGAGTTCCTCTTTGACCTAAGTGGTGGGAAGAGTGCTCTGTAATGTTCAAGTATTGAAGTGTTTATGTATTTAAGTAAAAAATAGTTATGAAAATACATTCTACATAAAACCTGTAAAAAAAATAGCTGACTCATGCAGGATGAAAAAGCCACTTCAACCCCACAAAACTCTCCCCTCCCCAAATTTAATGGCTGCAGCATAAATTAGAAGAGCTTTCTGTCTATACATCAATGCTGGCTAGCAGGACAGCATCTGGATGTGGACACAGATGTTGGGACAGGGTCCGGAGCCCCTAACTGCTCAGAAGCGGCATCAAGATAGCTCCTTGGGATGCTGCCGACCACACAGCTTGCACTTCCCAGACTCTAGAACTGCGAGGCAATACACTTCTGCCCATTATACATCACCCAGTCTGCAGCATTAGTGGAGATGAAGACCAGAGCTCCCCCAAAGCAAACAGCAGTCATTCCCAGGGACAGCAAGCCCCTGAGCTCCTTCTGCGATGGTAACAGCCAAGTTCCCTTCAGGAGAACAGGCACAACAAAGCTTTTCCTGGGAAGCAGCCAGCTTCATTTTCTGATATATTCCTTGATCTCCTTTTTCAGAGCACTGTACTTTTCAATGTATAGATCTTTTACTTCCCTTGTTAGATTGGTTCCTAGATACTTCATTTTTTGGAGTGCTATTATGAAAGATGTTTTTTCCCTAATTGCTGTCTTGGTGAGTCTGTTATTTGTGTACAGGAATGCTATTGATTTTTGAGTGTTGACTTTGTGCCCAGCTAGGCTGCTGAATTTGATTATTAAATCTAGAAGTCTTTTTTTGGAGTTTTTGGGATCTTCTATGTAGAGTATCATGTCATCTGCAAATAGTGATAATTTAACTTCTTCTTTTCCTATCCTTATTCCTTTTATTTCTTTCTCTTGTCTAATTGCTCTGGCTAATGTTTCCAGAACTATATTGAATAAGAGTGGTGAGAGTGGATATCCTTGTCTTGTTCCAGATTTTAGCATGAAACTTTTTAGTTTTTGACCATTTAGTATGGTGTTGGCTGTCGGTTTGTCATAGATGGCTTTTATCAGATTGAAATAAAGACCATCTATTCCAATTTTCTGCACAGTTTTTTTTTTTTATCATGAATGGGTGTTGGACCTTTTTACATGCTTTTTCTGTGTCTATTGAGATGATAATGTGGGTTTTGTTCTTGGCTCTGTTAATATGGTGTATCACATTTATTGATTTGTGTATGTTGAACCATTCCTGCATCCCTGGGATGAATCCTACTTGGTCATAGTGTATAATCGTCTTGATGATTTGTTGCATTCTGTTTGCTAGTATCTTATTGAGGATTTTTGCATCTATGTTCATTAATGAGATTGGCCTGTAGTTCTCTTTTTTTGTTGGATCCTTCTCTGGCTTTGGTATCAGGGTAACGTTTGGTCTCAGGGTAATATTTGGGAATACTGTTTCCCTTTCACTTTCATTAAAAAGCTTGAGGAGTAGCAGCATTAGGCCTTCTCTAAATTTCTTGTAGAATTCATCAGTGCATCTCCCAGGACTTGGACTTTTCTTTGTTGGTAGGTTTTTAATTACATCTTCAATTTCAATGACTGCTATTGGGTTATTTAGAATTTTTCTATCTTCTTGATCCAGCTTTGGTAATTCATCTGTATCTAGGAATTTGTCCATTTCTTCTATGTTTTCCATCTTATTAGAATAGAAGTTCTTGAAGTAGGTATTGATGATCCTCTGAATTTCTGCAGTATCTGTTGTGATCTAACCCTTTTCATTTCTAATTGCATGGATTTGAGTCTTTTCTTTCCTTTTTTTCATAAGGTTGGCTAAGGGTTTGTCAATTTCATTTAATCTGTCAAAGAACCAACTCTTCAATTCCTTGATGCTTTGTGTCATTTTCTTAGTCTCAATTGCATTAATTTCAGCTCTGTTCTTTATGTTTTCCCTCATATGAGCTTTGGGCTTCACTTCCTCTTCCTTTTCTAGAAGCTTGAGGTTCAACATTAGGTTGTTTACTTGAGCTCACTCTATTTTTCTGATACAGGAGTTCAACACTATAAATTTGCCTTCTAGGACTGCTTTCATTGGACCTCATAAGTTTCAGTATGTTGTATTGGCATTATCATTCAATTATAGAAACCAATTAATTTCTTCTTTAAATTCATCAGTGACCCATTGATTGTTCAGGAGAGTGCTATTTAATTTCCATGTGTTTATGAAGTTTTTGTGATTCATTTTGCCATTTATTTCCAATTTCATTGCACTATGATCTGAATAATGCATGGGATAATTTCAATTGCTTTGCATTTACTTAAGCATGTTCTATCAGCTAGGATGTGGTCTATTTTGTAGAAAGTCCCAGGTACAGATGAGAAGAATGTGTATTCTGATGCTGTGGGGAGGAATACTTTGTAGACATCTACTAAATCCATTTGTTCAAAAATTTGATTTAGTTTTGATGTTTACCTGATTTTTTTGTCTTGTCAATCTATTTGTGACAATGAGGTATTGAGGTCCCCCCCTGCAATTGTATTAGTGCCTATCTGGTTTTTCATGTCTGTTAATATTTGTTGTATATAGTTAGGTGTGCTGGTATTTGGTGCATATATATTTATGACTGTTACCTCTTCTTCTTGGATTGTTCCCTTTACAAGGATGTAGTGACCTTCTTTTTCTCTCTTAATCAGTCTTGGCTTGAAATCCACTTTGTCTGTGAGTAGAATAGCTACCCTTGCCACATGAAGTATTGTTTTCCACCTTTGATTTTCGGTCTATGTCTTTCTTTGTGAATTAAATGTGTTTCTTGTATGCAGCATATTGTTGGGTGTTGCTTCTTGCTCTATTCTGCCAGTCTGCTTCTTTTGATTGGTGAATTGAGACCATTTACATTGATGGTTATAACTGATATGTATTGACTTATCCTCGTCATGTTATTTTCCTGTTGTTTATTCCCTTTTTCCCCTGTTTAATTACTTGCCTTGCCTGATGGATTCATTCTTTTCCATTTCCTGGAGTTGTAGTCCTCATTGTCTCTTTCTAGAATATCCTTCAGAACATTTTGGAGGGCTGGTTTAGTGCTCATGAATCTCTTCAAGTGTTCTTTGTCATGCAAATATCTTACATCTGCATCAATTTTGAAAGATAGTTTTTCAGGGTACATCAATCTGGGCTTAAAATACTTCATTCCAAGTTCTCCTTGACTTGATGGCTTGTGTTGAGAAGTCTGCTGTGATTCTGATGGGCTTTCCTTTATAGGTGATTTGTTTCTTTTCTCTAATAGCTTTTAATATTCTGTTCTTGTGTTGAATTTCTGGAATCTTGACTATAATATAATTTGTGGTAGATTTTTGTTGATCATGGCTTACTGGAGGTCTACATGGCTCACTTATCTGGATATCAAGTTCTTTTTCCATACTTGGGATGTTTTCTGCTATTATTTCTGTGAACGGGTTTTTCATGTCATTTACACTATCTCTTGCTTTTTCACTGACTCTGATCAATCTCGTTATTCTTCTTTGTGTCATCTAGCAGCTGTTGAATTGATTTTTTTTGTCACTTACCATTTTGAAGAACTCTTTCTTTTCATGCTTGCTAACTATAATCTTGTATTCTCTACCTGAAATTCTGTCTTCACATTGTTTCATTCTACTACCTAGATTTTCAATAGAATTTTTAATCTCCTGGATATCTGTTTGAATATGCTTCATGGATTCCACTTCTTTCCTACATTGGGTGTTCATGTTTTCCATCATTTTCCTAAACTCCTCTTACTTTTTAATCAGGGTCTGCTCTAGAGTCACTAATCATGTCTTTCATTCTGGTCACCATCTCTGTAGTTATGTGAGAAATTATTTCTGTTTGGATATTATCTAGAGGCTTATTCACCTGCTTTGTTACTTCTGCTGTTACCACTTCCAAGAGTCTGGGTGAGTGGCTTTTGAATTTTTCCACCACATTGCCCCCCGGGTTTGCCTTGGCAAGCTAGAAGTCTGGGGTTGCATCTTGCTTATGTGTTTTCTCCTTTTCTATCTTCTTTTTAGTTAAATTCCTACATTGATGCTTGTAAATTGTCTATGATAGGGATTTTTATTGCTAGTACCCAGAACCCTTAGGAAAGGACTGCCTCTCAGAGATGTCTTCCAGATGTAGCTGGCTTTTGGGTTTTGAGTCTGTTGCAAGATCATATCTCTTCAACTTCTTGGGGATGAGAAATTGCTGTCTATTTGGCCTAGTCCTGGTTCTCTGCAACTGGCCTATAGTGTTGTTTATGACCCTAAGGCAATCTCAGTCTTGGCATACAAGGAAGAATAACTGATTAGAACAATTGTGTCATCTTGCTTAAAGCAGTACAATTAGTAATAACGATAGCACCAAACACAGCCTAGAAAATAACCAACTGTGGTAACTATTAATTTGCCACCTTTAACCATATGCACAAGATTTGTGGCTTTATAACAAAATCTAAAACAAACCAGAAAATTGTATATGGTAACTATGCCCCCAGTATCACAATTTTACTTTCAGGGGAGAAAATTTAAAAGGGACTAGGGGAAAAAATAGAGTAATAGAAGAGACAGGGATTATAAGCAAGGCTAGAGGAAAAAAGAAGATTATGAAAGCTTAGGACAAAAAAACAGAGAAACAGAAGAAGTAGAAGAGATGAGAAGAGGTGGAGGATAGGAGAAGATCATGCAAACTTTAAGAAACTAGTAAAGAAGAAAAGAGTGAAAGAGAGAAGAAAGAAATAACAAGGACAGAACAAAACAATAACACAAAAAACTAGAAATGAATTTCACATTCATATAAAAACAAAAAAAAGAGAGAGAGAGGGAGAGAAAAAAAAAAAAACCCAGTAACAATAACAGGGAAAAAAAAAAAAAAGAAAAATTGTCTGCTTCCAGACATTTCTCTGCTCTTTCTCTAGGAAAGCAGGCAGGCCCAGGCCTGTATTGATGAATCCCAGCAGCAGATTTATGGTGGGATAGTGAGTAACCCCAGTTGGGTTCAACAGCCAGGCTTCGCCAACAACTCCACAAAGTTCAGCCTGGTCTCCGGCTGTGAGGATGGAACCCAACTAGGGACACACTGTGTGTCTACTACAGGCCTGGACTCAGCTCCTTAGCCTCCTGCCAACTCAAGCGTGAACTTGGCTCTGCCTTGCTCTGCCCTGGAGAGCCACCAGCAGCTTCTCGGAGGTCTGAGCTCAGCTGGCCCCTTTCCAGGATGGTGACTGGCAAATCTCCCTCTCCTGGGGGACATCTGAGCCGAATAACTCACCAGCCACTGCAGTCCACGTGTCCACCTCTCTGTTGCTCTGCTGTCTTTCCATGGAGGCCTCTACAGTCACCAGCAGTCACTGTGCATCTGCGGGGCTGAGCTGCCCCTCCCATGTGTGGGCCAAGACCCTGTGAGAAAGTGCATCTGCCTGCCACATCCTTCTGCGCTGAGGTTGCTCTTTTCACTTTCCTCACGGGCTTGACTTCTCACTGCAGATCCAGCTGGGTCCTGGGAGCCCACTTCCCTCCTTTTTGTCCTCATGTTGCTATATTCCAGCATCTGGACAGCAAATCTCAGAGAGGTTGTTTCTCTGCTATTCACCACTCTTCCATCTTCCCAGAATTCTCTGTTTCATATATATTATTTCAGTTCTGATTTTGTATCTATTTTTGTAAATTTAAAGCCAGTGTATTTGTAAACTTGTCTATCTTTATTTTAAAATTTATAGATCATGAACATTTTTCATTTAATGTTCTTCCACTGCATAATGTTCGTTGCTCCTTAATATTCCATGTATAATTCCAGAAAATTTGATCAATTTGAAGCTAATTGATCAGTAGAGTTGTGCTGGTATTTTCTTTTTCACATTTTGATGTTCCCTGAACTATGCATATATCCACTTTCTTGTTCTTAAATATTTTTGTGTTTAACATCTTTTATTTTGTACTAAATTATGAACTGGCTATTATATTTTATCTTTTTTAAAAATCAAACTTCAAAATGTATTTGGTAAAACTCTGTTTGAAACTTACATAAGAATTGAATGTGTAGGACAGGAAACTCCAATATATCCACTACCCAAAAATTGCCATTGTTTACAATTTGCTCCATTTGTGGTATTATTTCTTACATATGCATTATGTATATATGCATGTGTACATATGCATGCATATATATGATGTATATCATATTTCTCCTATTATTATATACTATTGTTATGAATAGGAATTTGAGAATAAGTTGAAGATATCATGCCTCTTTTCCTCTAAATATTTATTGTACATTTCCTAAGAAGAGTGATTAATTATAATATAGTTGTCAAAATTAGAAAGTTAGGGAAAACCCTCGTGGTATGCTCCAAGTAGAGAGAGAATTGACCCAGGCCACCTCCACACCCATGAATTTCAGACCCTGGTGTAGCCACCCACAAACTCCAAGTCAGCTTTGTGTTTTGTTTCTCCTACTTAGCAGAGGCATAGGCCAAGTGACTAACCTGGAGAAAAGGTAAGCCCCAGAAAGTTGGCAGTTCCAGGAAGAAATAACAGACCTATCCAGCAGTTTTAGCCTCAAGGAAAGCCCACAGGTATTATAAACCACAAAAATAGCATGGGGTTTTTCCCTGAACGTGACTCCTTCTTGGCAGGCTAGAGGTGGAGGAGAAACCCGGTGCAGTACCTACCACATTGCCAAAGAGTGTTTAATCCAGTACCATTTTGGGAAGGGGTTGTCTAAGACTGAGTCACAGAATGATTACAGTATAACTCTACTTTGGTGTTTCCAGTGTTATCCAGCCACAGGGTCTTGGTGAGAGCACCCACAGGAGACAGAAACAGAGAGGATGCAGGTGAGGCATAGACCCCTTAAGAAGTTTAAACTCAGGCCAGGAAGAACACAGACCCTGCCCTCTGGTGTGAGAAACCAGGCCTGGGGACTGTGGCTTAAAGAGGAGGCTGGATCTAAAAATGTGAGGATTAACTCCAATTTCTGATTGAATGCTTGCCCCACAGCCTACACATCCAGGAGAGACCAAAGGGTTAACTGCATTTCTCATCTGTCAACATGAGCAAGGCGAATTTTAATTTGAACACTTCCCACAGTCTGAATTGTACAGACAGAGAGGACCCTGGAGCAAAGAGGGTACCTCACAAACCCACAGTCTGTAAAGTGAGGCAGAGAAAAATCATAATTTGCTGGATTCCAAGACTGTAGGTCTGGAAAGAAATCACTCATTCATTCCAAAACACAGAGGAATTTTTTTTTCTTTCTTTCTTTTTTCCTTTTCTCCTTTGAATGTTTACCACTTATCATTAATCTTTTTTTCCTTTATTATGCTGATTTTTTTCTTCTTTTTCTTGTTCATTCCTTTTTGGTACCGTTATCTAATACAGTGGGACCTTGGTTTATGTACTTAATCTATTCCATGATTCTGGAAAAATTGTCACTTTCATGTTCCTGTGGGAAAGATAGCCACAATTTTGTTTGTCACCCAATGCAGAGTCTACAAATAAAAACAAAAATTTGCCAAACACTTCTGTATGTGAACCAAACTGTTTGCAAACAAAAGCATTTGTGACCCAAGGTACCACTGTACTATTAACTTCCTTTTACTCCTCAATAGGCTCCCCTATCTGACTTTTCTCCTTTCATCTCCTATTGATTAATATTTCAAATTTTACTTTTTTTATCCCCTGGTTCCCTAACCTATCTTTACTAAGATAATCATTAAGCTTTATAAATTTTAATTCTGTGCTATTATTGTTGAGTACTGTTGTATTGTCAGTGGAGGTACAGTCCTTGCATTTAGTAGATATTAACTACAAGTCATTATTTGGTTTCACTGTTTATACTATAATTATAGATCTCTTTTCTATAGTTTAGGGTGGCATATGGTTGATTCTTAGGGTAGGTCAATACCAGTTTGTTCTGGATGGTCTTATTTTTGTTGATTTAATTACTATGACCAAGGTGATATAGTTATTGCTATCAACTGGTTTTCTCTATCTGCCAATATCTGGATTGCCTTGGTGTCATTAACAATACTGTGACCCATTCCTGGAGAACTGGATACTGAACCAAATAGACTGCAGTCTCTCCTCTTGAATAAACAGAGATAGTTGGATTCAGTGACAGGGTCAAAGGCTTATAGTTAGCCACCCCCAAAGTCCATCACCAAAAAGCAAATACAAACTAAAGAGGTCTCCATACTAGCAATGAAATCATCATCTATGATCAACCCACAAACCTCAGCACACACACACACACGCAAAACCCCTCAAAAATCAGAAAACAAATAAAAAATAGAAGCATGAGAAAAAAGGCAACAAAATGTCTCCAAAAACTCCCAATTCCCCAAAAGCTGATCTGTGGGGCATCAAGGAGAAGGAAATCTAAAACCACACAGCTGAATTATTTGAAAGGATAAAAGAGGAGGTTGTTTTAAAAATAGATCAATAAGGTGACTAGTGAGTTCAAGAAGGGATAAATTAAGAGATAATGGATCTAATGAACAAAGAGATCAGTGAATCTACAGAAGACACTAATGAAAAGCTAGCTAAGTTAATCAAAATGATACAGAACATGAATGTCCAGTATAAAAAAGAATTAGAGTCTATGAAAAGGTACCAAGCAGAAATTTGGTATATTAAAAATTCAATTATTGAGTGATACCTTAAAATTTGGAATTAGTGAAAAATCAGAAGACAGCAAAAATGACATAAAAACCCTGTTTACAGAAATAATAGCAGAGTTTTTTCCAAATATAAGAAAATTTAGGGTTAGGGTTAGGGTTAGGGTTAAGATACAAGAAAGTGAGACATATAGAATCTCAAATAGTCACAGGCAGAAAAGGCTTTCTCCACAAAAAATTATAGTCAAAATCTCAAAATCCAACATGAGAACAGAACCTTAAAAGTTTTTTGAGAAAAGCAATGAATCACTTATAAAGGAAAACCCATTAATTTATAACAGTCTTTAACACAAACCATGAAAGCCAAGAAAGCTTGGAGTAAAGTGTTTCAAGCCCTAAAAGGAAACAACTTCCAACCAAAACTGATATAGCCTGCAAATTTTACTTTCAAAATTGATGGAGGAATATTTATATGATAAAGAGCACCTGAAGAAATGTATAACTAACAAACCAACATTACAATAAATTATCAAGGATATCCTAGAAATAGTGAAGAGAACAATGTGAATAGGTCCAGTAAAACGAATATAGCAGGTAGGGTAAGCAGTTAAATAGAAGGGAAAGAAAGAGATCTAGTAACAGAAAAATAATGTAATGACAGGAATAAATCAATACCTTCCAGTAATAACCCTCAGTTTCATTGTCCCAGTGGTATGCTGTATATCAGAAACACATTTAACCCAAAAATAAATTCATAGATGAAAAATCAAAGGATGGAAAATAACAGTCCATGCAATGGGAACCCGAATATAAGCAATAGTATTCATACTGTTTTCACAAAAAGTGGACTTTAAGCCAAAACCGATCAGAAGAGCCAAAAGAGGATTAACTGAACAGTTCAACAGGTAGAGATAACATTTACAAACATATATGTATGGAATAAGAGCACACCGAAATTCTTAAAACAGACACTACTGAACTTATGTAAACGTTAGTAAGAAGAATAGGTAAACATCAAAATAATCACAGTTATACTTCAGTTGTCGAACTCAATTCATTTCAAACTCATGTTTGAACATCAAAAAGTTTGAGAACTGACCATATTTTTCCCATAAGAAATAATAGAAAACCAAATAAGTCATACTGAGGCCCAAAAATTATACTTATAGATTTATTTGCCAGGACTTTCACAAATTTCACAATGATTTCTTTATTTAACTTTATTGTGATTTTCAGTTTTCCGCTCAGCTTTACTGCTGATACCATTAACTTTCTTTGGAGCCATGGTTACAATATTTCACACAAATAAAGCACACACACACACAAAAACACAATGGCAAATGTTTTAATGCATTAATATAATACTACATGTTGTCTGGATGAGAGCTGCACTTAGACTGAAGTGTCTGTGGTGAGATGTGATGTGTGACTCACCCTAGCCAATTTTGCACCTCAATGTCCTAGAAAAACAAGAACAATCCAAATCCAAACCTAGTACAAGGAAGTACAAATCAATGAAATCAATGAAATGGGAGACTAAAAAGGAAAAATACTAAGAATTGATGAATTGAAGAGCTGGTTCTTCAAAGGAATAAACAAAATAGACAAACCCTTAGGCAATCTTACCAAAAAAGGAAAGAAAGACCCAATCAATACAATTAGAAATGAAAGGGGTGAAATAACAATGGACACTGCTGAAATCCTGAATAATATTAGCAAATACTTCACAAAGCTCTGTGCCAATAAATCAGAGAATTTAGAAGAAATGGATCAACTCCTAGATATATATGAATTACCCAAACTGTACTAAAAAGATACATATAGAAACCCTGAGTAATCGACTGGCCATGAAATTGAAGTACATTTAAAAACCTACCAATTAAGCCCAAGTCCTGATGAATTCATGGCAAATTCTACAAAAACTTCAGAAAAGATCTGATGTCAAAAATACCTCAAACTCTATAGGGAAGTAAAAAGGGAAGTATTACTCCAAAGTCATACCTGGATGCTCTAGCATTAGCCTAATTCTAAAACTAGAGAAGGATCCAAACAATAAAAAAGAACTATAGGCCAATCCCTTTAATGGATATAGATGCAAACAAAAGTCTTCAACAAGATACTGGAAAACAGAATCCAAAAATCGTCAGAAAGATCATACATCATGACCAAGTAGGCTTTATCTCAGGAATGGAAGGATGGTTCAACATACACAAATCAAAAAATGTAACCTCACATTAAAAAGAAAAGACAAAAGTGACATGATTATCTCAAGAGACACATTGTATGTGGATGCCTGCATCCAGCACCATTCTAGGCGTGGACTGCCACCTTAGACTTCCAGTGTGAGCAGAGTCATGTCTTGGCTTGAGCTCTGATCCTTATTCCTAGCCCGTGGAAAACAGCCATGTGTCCAAAACAATAGAAAACTTTCCTTTTATTTCTTTTTTATTGTTTTCCTTTTTCTGCTCATTTCCTCCCCACTGTTATGCCATTATTTTCTCCTTTTTTTTTCGTTTAAGAGTGTGTGAGGGTGTACATGTGTTTTTCTTCCTTTTGCCCTTTTCTTTCATTATAGTTTATAGAGGGCAAGGGAATTCTCCCTTGTCTCTTTTTATTCCTTCTACTTTTATCCACATCTTTTCACATGATTTCTTTCTCCTATTTCTTATCCCTGCTCTTCTTTTCTTTTCTTTCTTCTTCTCCCTCTTCATCTGCATCCCTTTAACTTTTTTCAAATATTTATATTAGTTACAGAATCCTCTCTCATCTCCATTTCTCACTACCAATTTTATACCCAGCTTTCCCTGTTATCCCATCTAAATATGTATCATATATATAACATACCTTTACCACCATTAGCATCCTTTTCCCTATTTCCTCCTTCCTATACCACAAAGCAGAAAACGTTTTGGAGGGTAGTTCTAGGGATTGAGCTCAGGGCCTTGCACTTTCTAGGCAAGTGCTCTAGCACTTGAGCTAAATCCCCAACTCCAGAAAAATTTTTTAAAAACACTTTTTTTTTTTGTTGTCCCTCCACCCTGGCACTACCCAGTCCCCAACCCTCTGAGCTTTAGATAATTGATTCTATAGAATTACTGTTGAATACTATTTTTTTTTAACCACAAGAGGAAACATAGCTAATGCATTTAGTACAAATCAGCTGTGGGTCAATACTTGGGCTGTTAATGATGTTTACATTATAACTGTGGATTTCTTCTCTAGGCTAAAGGGAGATCCAAAATTGGGTCCCATGGAATGTTGTCAACTTGCCCATATAGATATCACTGGAACTGATTAGCTTTCTAGTACTTTAGCTGCTTTGATTGCATAGGAATACTCCTGACTCAGTGGACAATTTTGTGCCAGTGAATCAGGCTGCTGATTCCACAATCACACCCAGGGAGAGGGACATCAAGAGTTCCTAACTCAAGAACTCAGACAGAATCAGACTCTGCAAGAATCTCTGCAACCTGGCAGAAAGAAGCCCTGAGTGTGAGTTAGCTTCAGCACTGCAGTGGAAGATTCGGAGATGTTACTGGGGTGTGAGCACTCAGATTCTCTGACAAAGACGCTATATGTGAATCATATATACACTGGATATATGATTGGATATATCCAATTCCCATTGGATAACCGATGGGTTTGAGATTTTTGTTTGTATCTTGGTTTATTTAGTAGTGTAGGGTTATGTTATGTTCTTTTATGATTTTTTGTGTTTATTAGGTTTTTACTTTTGTGTATTTTTTCTTCCATTGCCTCTTATTTAATAAATGTCCAGGTTCTCTCTCTCATCTCAGCTCCCTATCTAGCTTCCTCACCTCAAACCCCCAAAGCAATACTAGTATATTTATTCTTTTTCCAAATACATAAACTCCTTCTCCCAAGGCCTTAATTTCCCATACTTAGTTGCTCCACAGTCACTCCTTTCTTTTCTATTAACCATTGATCCTCCCCATCCCAAGCTATTGGGTTTCCCATATCTTACCTAGCCTATTGTTCTATCAGGAGGTTCTGACAACCACATAGCTTCCCTCAATCATAAAGTAAATCTCCTTCTTCCCATATCTCACACTTGCTCCCACAAATTTCCTCTGAAAACTCTCAATACTAACCCTTAACTCAACCAGAAGTACTCAAATAGAATTAAACCATACATCAAATGCTTCTTCTCATCTGTCACTGACCCTCCTTAACATCTCCCTCTTAGTGTCTTACACTCCTCATTCAACCACCTGCCATTTCCCCCCATCTCACCTACCTCGTTGCAAAACAATCAAAAATAATAAATAGTCATAGTGTACATAAAGAATATACAAGGAGGGGAAGTGTAACTGTAAGGACTATCATATAGAAGTATTGTATGAAGAACTAAAAATAATTAGACCACCCAAAATAAGAGACCCAATCAAAAAAAGGCAACTGAAATGAATAGACACCTCTCAGAAGAAGAAGTACAAATGCCAATAAATACATGAAAAAATGTCCAGTATCTGTGGCTATTAAAGAAATGAAAGTTAAAACAATGTGGAGATTCCATTTTACTCCAGAAAGAATGGCTATCATCAAGAAAGCAAACAATAACAAATGCTGAAGATACTGTGAGGGAAAAAGAGCACTTCTAGATTGTTGATGGGAATGTGAACTACTAGACCCACTATCGAAAGCAGTATGGAGATTCCTCAGAAAACAAAAAATTAGAGAATGCATTTGACCCAGCTACTCACCTTCTAGGTATCCTCCCTAAAGAGTTAAAGATGTCATATTACAGTGGTTCATTCATACCCAAGTTTATAGTAGCACAACTCATAATGGCTAAATCTTGGAAGTGGCCTTTATGTCAGTGAACAGATGAATAGATAAAAAAGTGTGGTATTTGTACACAAAAGAGTACTGCTCTGCTACAAAGAACGATATCGTTTTGTCATTTGTAGGAAAACTGGATAAACCTTAAGAACATGATGTTAAGTGAAATAAATCAGAGAAGCTTAAATATTGCATGAATTATCTTATATGAGAAGCCACAAATATAGATAGCAAACTTAAAGATAAATGATAGAAAATAGGGGACAGACTTTGTACCGGTGGGAAAACAATTTGGACAAGGGGGGGTATTGAGGGGAGGGGACGGGTAAAGGAAGTAAAAGAGGACCAAGATGCAATATGTATTGTAGTAAGTAATTCCTCATGAATGTATCACAAACATATACTAAACGTATACAATATGTATATGTAGTAATTCCTCATGATGAATGTATCACAAACATATGCTAAAAAAGGGGGGAGGATTAGTCACATAAGACAAAGAAAGTCACCATATATTGGAAAAGGTAATAATCCACCAAGATTTAATCATTATAAACATATGTACACCAAACATCAACACACAAAATTTTATAAAACAAACATTACTTGACATAAAAGGACAGCTAGATCCCAACACATTACAGTGGGTGACTTCAATACTCCACTTTCACAGGTAGATCCTGTAAACAAAGCATCCTACATAAACTACAATAATGATCAAGTAGAAATAACAGAATACTACAGCGTTTCCATTCAATAACTATGGAATTCTCTCCCCCCCTCCCCAGAGGCTGAAACTAAGACGTTTGAACTGAGTTACATTCTCTTCTATTTTTAAAAAATTTCTTGTTTTGAGACAGGGTCTCACTAAATCACTAAGGTACCTGTCTGGGATCCAACTCGGGATCCTGCTGCATCAGCCTCCCAGAGTGCTGAGATTATAGACAAGCAACACCAAGCTGGGCTGGAATACACATTCTTTTCAAAAATTCATGGAACTTTCTCCAAAATAAACTATATTTTGGGCCTTAAAACACACTTAATGAAAAACTGAAATAATCTCAGGCATACTATCAGATCATAATGGAATGAAACTAGAAACCAACAGCAAGAGAAACAACATAAACTATATAAAAACATGGAGATTGAAACATTTTACTTTTGAGTGATCAGGGTCATCAAAGAAATCAAGGGAGAAATGCCTTGAATGCCTAGAATCAGATAAAAACGGAAAAACATGCTGAGCTATCACTGAGATAGAGTAAAGGCAGTTCTAAAATAAGTTTATGGCTATGAATGCTACATTAAAAAAATCAGAGAGATATCAAATAAACTAATGATGCATCACAAACCTTAGAAAAACAAGAATAAACAAAAAAAGGAACAGAAGGAAAGAAATTTCAAGAGATACAATTAATGAAGTAGCGATTAAAAGAACAATATAGAGGATCAATGAAATAGAGTTGGTTCCTCACAAAGATAAACACCATTGATAAACCCTTAGCTAAACTAGCCAACAGAGAGAGGAGACCTCAATTAGTAAAACTAGAGGCTAAAATGCTGGTACTACAAAATATATCATTGCAATCTATGCGATTATTCAGAACAATTTTGAAAATTTATACAGCAATAATTGAGAAATCTTGAAGAAAAGGATGAATTTCTAGACACTTGAGACTTGTCAAAGGTGAGCCAAGAGGATATAAAAAACCAAAAAAACAAAACAAACAAACAAACAAAAAAATCTCACTAACAAACATTGAGATCCCCAAACAAAGAAAAGCCCAGGACAGACAGATTTACTCTGGAATTTTGTAAAACTTTAAAAAATTAAAACAAATGCTCCTCGACCCATTCCATAAAATGAAAAGAAAAATTACACTTCCAAATTTATTCTACAAACCCAGTATTACCCTGTTACCAAAACCAGATAAAGACTCAACAGAAAAAGGAAACTACAGATCAATATCCTTGGTGAATACAGATTTTTAAAAAATCCTTAATAAATATCTTGTAACAATCAAAAAACAGATTTAAAAGATCATATATCATGATCAAGGTGGTTTCATTCCATCTATACAAGAATATGTTAACATATGTACATGAAATGTAAAACACCACAGAAATAGAATCAAGGATAAAATCATGTGGTTGTCCCAGTAGACAGAGAAAAAGCCTTCAAGAAAATTCAAAATGGCTTTGTATTTTTAAAAATCTTGAAGAAGTTAGGTGTAAAATAACCTTACCTCAACACAAAGGTATAAATGACAAACCCATAGCTATATCGTAATGATGAAAAGTAGACAGCATTTTCACCAAAATCAGGAAAAACAAAAGTGTGTTCATTCTCACTACTTTTAATAATATACCACTTGAAATTTTAGACAAGAGAGGGAAATAAAAGAGGTTAAAATAAGAAAAGAATGAGTAAAATTATTTCTATTTGTAGATGATATGATCATATATTTAGAAGACCCAGAAATTCCAGTAGAATACTTTGAGGTCCAATAAATAAATTCAACAAAGTGGCGGGATATAGTCAATGAAAAAAACATTAGCCTTTCTACATACCAACAATGAACCTACAGATAAAGAAATAAAGAAAATAATTCTTTTCACAATAGCTTCAAAAAATATACTTAGGAATAAATCTAACTGATGTGGTAAAAGGACACCACAGTGAAAATTATACCACACTGGAGAATGAAATCAAGGGAGACAGTAGGAGATGGGAACACCTTCCATGTACACGGATTAGCAGAATTAACATTGTCATAGTGGGCATATTACCAAAAGCAATGTACAGATTCAATAAAATGTCCACCAAGACACATAGTGACATTCTTCACAGAACTATAAAAAGTAATCCTAAAATGTATATGGAGGTGCAAAAACTCATAATAGCCAAAACCATGTTGAGCAAAAAAAGAAGTTCTGCAGATACAATTCCTGATTTCAGAGTATATTACATAGCTATAGTAATAAAAATGCCAAACATAAATTACTAATACGAAAATAGACACATCAATTAAGGAATAGATGGAGGCAGAGAGATACACACATACAACTTCAGCCACTTGATTCTTGACCAAGGGACCAAAAAATATGTTGGAGAAAAGACCGTCTATATGATAAATTGTGCCAGAAAAACTGGATATACACTTGCAGGAGGTTGAAACTAGATAGCTATCCCTTATAAAAACTAAATCCAAAAAAGAACAAAAACCTCGGGATAACATCTGAAACTTTGAAACTGCTAGAATCAAACAGGGGAAACAAAATGGTACGCACAGGAAAAGATTTCAAATGAAAACATAAGGGAAACAATTGAAGACCTATGCACAAAGATTTTCTGGATAAGATCCAATACAGCAGGAAAAAATAACATGAATCAATAAAGGAGACATCAAATTAAAAAGCTCTGCTCAGCAAAGGAGACAATCAGTAGAGTGAAGAAACAAGCTAGAGAATGTGAGAAAATCTTTGCTAGGTTTTTTTGCTTGTTTGTTTGTTTGTTTTTTACAGAGGACTAATATCAAAAATACAAAGAAAACTCAGGAAAATTAACATGAAAATACATACATACATGCATTAAATAAATAAAATAGCTCATTCAAATAAGGACAAATGATTTAAACAGACACACATCAAAGGAAGAATGAATCGTCAATAAGTATGTAACAAAAATGCTTAACTTCTTAGCTACTTGGGTAATGCAAATTGAACTACATTGAGATTCAGTTGGAAGGACTATTATCAATAACACAAAAATACATGTTGGTGTGGATGTGGGGAAAACAAAACAATTTTACACTGTTGTAAGAAATTAAATTTTTACAGTCACTATGGAAATCAGTATAGAGGTTCCTCAAAAAATAGAGCTGCTATTTAATCCAGATATACCACTCTTCACTATATTCCAGGAAGAATGTAAGTCAGTATACTATAAATACATACATATTCATGTTTATAGCAATGTAGTTCACAATAGCTAAGCCTGGAAACAGCCTTAAATGCCCATAAAAAAAAGAAAAGAAAAGAAAAGTGAAAGAATGGACCAACTTAATTATGGACAAAGCCAACACCCAGGGAGAGGAGGATTTTCAGTGTTTCTCTACCAGAGTGACTGCGTGAGACACAGTCACAAGAGACAGTTGTGGAGATGGTGTGGGCCAGACGTAGAACCCATGAGAAGTCTAAGCTCAGACCATAAAGGACACAGGGAAGAGCATGTATGCCTTTCAGAGGTGGCTGGGCTGAAAGTCCTGGCATTAACTCTAGGAGTCTGCTAGAACTCTCATCCTGCTGCCTACATCGGCAAAAATCACTGGTTCTGGTTACCTTCCCCATCTACCAACATGATCAATGGCATACATTAGCTTGGGTGGTTGACACACCCATAGTGTATGGACAGAGGGGAAATGGAGTGTTGCGGGGGACACTGCACAAATCCACAGGCTATAAAATTAGGCAGAGAAAACTGTGACTTACTAGATGACAAGTGTGGGGAAACTCTGGCTGGATGAGTGCTTGAAATGAATGTAAAGCTGAAGAGACGTAGGGAACAACAGTTCCCAGAATGCATGGTTAAGGTTAAGGTAGATCTGCAGGACAACAGTCAGCAGAATCAACAATAAGTTATTCTCAGAGATGTTAGCTCTGGCTGTTGTGCTCCCCCTGTCCCATTAAGACTGCTTAAACTAGGTTGACATGTGCTGTGTAACAAAGCATCCCATTCCTTCCCTATACCTTGACCAAAACTCCTATACGAAATGTTGCAAGTGCTTTTCTTCTACATCTTTGTTCTCATGTCCTTGAGTTAGAAATAAATAACTGCAGAAACCTCAGTTCATTGCTGTTTCCCCAAAGCTCTCTTATGCCCAAGAAGCAGCCTCTCTGGGCCCCTTAGTGACTGAAATAAAGTCTTGTGTCCTAGTAATCTTTCATCCTCTGTTCTGCCATGGTTACACACTGACAACCAAGTATATAGATCATGGATGGAAACCACTTACTCAAAAGTACAGAGAAACATTTTTACTCATTACTTTTTTGTCTTCTTCATTGGTTTTGTGAGGAGTTTGGAGTTTGTTCCCTTTTTTCTTTTAATGTTTAAATTTTTTCTCACTTTGGAGAGTTTTTTCTTTATTTTGTTTTTACTTCTATTTTTCTTCTTTTACTGGTATCTAATTCTATTAATTTCCTTTTACTCCTTCATAGGATACTTTGTCTCACTTTTCTGTCTTCCTTTTCACTTTCCATTCCTTAACTTTTCTATTTTATTTCTTTCATTCTCTCATTTCCCACACCCCCCTATTTTACTAGTATAAACACTAGCTTTCTTAAATCTTTAGAAAGTTATTGCTGTTTAGATATACATTACTGCTGGATTCTTTTCTATTGTTAGCAGAGGTTTAGTGGCTGCATTTAGTAGATATTTACTATACATCAATATTTGGTTTGTCTTACTCTTTGTACTGTAATTGTAGATCTTTTTTTTTTTATAGTGAAAGATAGTACATTATGGTTCTTAGATTATCTCAATATCCAGTCTCCTTTTCATGCTGTTATTGCTTATTGAGTTGTTATTTCCAGGATGGCATAGTTGTTGCTATTAATTGGTTTTCTCTGTATGCCAATACCTGATTGCCTTTTGTTTCATTCCATTTCCAGAGAATTACACTGACAATGGCAGTGTAATGGAGCAATGACACTGCGACTTCTCCTAAATTAATTGAGGTGGTTGGATCATGGTACACAGGCAAAAGTCTACAGTTAGTCACACTCAGAATGGATAACTGAAAAGCAGATGATAACTGAAAAGCAGTTAATAACTGAAGAGGCCTCTTTATTCACAATATCTTTCCACTACAATAAATCCATAAACCTCAGAGCAACAACACAACAACAACAAAAGATACCTGAGAAGACAAGGCAACAAAATACCTCCAAATATTCCTAACCTCCTCAGATCTAATCCATGGATATCAAAGAGGAAGAAATCAAAAGTCACCCAGCTGAATCATGTGAAATAATAAAAGAGGAGATTAAAAAACAGAACAGTAACATGCTTGGTGAGCTCAAAGAAGATAAAAGTAAAAAGATAATGGATTTCATAAACAAGATGATCAGCAAATTTACAGAAGACACTAATAAAAATGAAATGAACTAAATGGAACAATAAAAAAAAAAAAACAAAATGACCAACGCTGCAAAGAATTTGGGTTCATGACAAGGAACCAAACAGAAATTCAGAAGATTAAATACTATTAAAATTAAGAGCAGCAGCACAGACCATCATGAGGACACAGTATCAGAAGTAGAAGAAAGAGCAAATATTGGCTATCAATTTTAAGAGATACCTTAAAAACAACAAGAAAAGATGAAAAATGGATCAACATGCTGCTAGATGATGCCTTGAAGACTAACCTAAGATTAACTGGAATTAGTAAAAAGTCAAAAGACAGCAAAAAGGGAATAAAACACCTATGTATTGAAATAACAGCAGAAAAACTTCCAAATATGGGGAAAGAATTTAACATACAGATGTGTGGCACATATAAACCCCAAGTAGCCACAATAAGAAAAGAACTTCTCTATGACACATCAAAGTCAAAATTCCACAAGTGCAACACAAGGATAGGATGGTAAAAACTGTTAGAGAAAAGTAACAAATCACTTATAAAGTTAAACCCATTACAATTACAACAGACTTCTCAAAATAAAATTTAAAGGCCAGGAGAATTTGGAAAAATTGTATCTCAAGTCTGAAAAGAAAATAACTTCCAACCCAGACTGATATATCCTGCAAAACTGTCTTGTAAAACTGATGGAGAAATAAGTGATTTCCATAACCATGAATACCTTAGGAGATTCATGACTACCAAACCAGCACTGAAAAGAGTTCTCAAGAATACCCTAGAAAGAATGACACCACCAATGCCCAAAAAATCTAACACAATAAATACACCAACCAGGATAATCGGTTAAGCAGAATGGGAAAAAAAAATCAGCAACAGGAAAATTATGCAATGACAGGAATATGGTAACAGTTTTCAGTAATAACTCTCAATGTGAATGGTGTTTGTTCCCCAGTCAAAAGACGCAGATTGGCAGATAGAATCAAGAAACAAAACCCACCAATATGCTGTTTACGAGAAACACATAATCTGAAAGGAAACTCATAGACTAAAAATCAAAGGATGGAAATCAATATTCCATGTAATGGGAACTCCAAAGCAATGAGGAGTAGCTATCCTGTTTTCATAAAATGTGTAATTCAAGCCAAAATTGATCAGAAGAAGTAAAAATGGTCACTATATTTTGGTTAAGTGAATGAATCAATAGGAACTGTTATAACAGTTATAAACATATATGCATTAAACACCAATGCACATGAATTCATTAAAAAAAAACTACTAGATATGAAAGACTGGATAAACATCAACACAATTATAGTGGGAAAACCTAATATCACACTGTCACAAAAGACAGATCAATTAGACCAAAAAAATCAGAGTTAAACCAAACCTTCAAAAAAAAATCAACTTGGGGGCTGGGGATTTAGCTCAGTGATTAGAGTGCTTGCCTTGCAAGCACAAGGGCCTGAGTTCGATCCTCGGCACCACACACACAAAAAAAAATCAACTTAATAAGTATTTACAAAGCTATCTATTAAGAACAGAATACACATTCTTCTTGACAGTGGAACTTTTTTCCAAAATACATTATCTAGCCAGTAATGAATGCTGAAGTAAATGCAAAAGAATCAAAATTATCCCATTTATAATATCAGATCATAACACAATGAAACTAGAAATCAATGGCAAAAGAAACCTTAGAAGTTATGCAAACTTACAGAAAGTAAACAATACACTTTTGTATAATCAGTGGGTCATGGGGAAACCAGACTGTTCCTATAATCAAATGATAATGCCATTGCAACACACCAGAAACTGTAAGACACAATGACAAGTCCTAAGAAAGAAGTATATAGCTGTGAATGCTCATAACAGAAAAACAGAACAAGTCCAAATAAATAACCTTGCACTTCAAGGTCCAAAAAAAGCAAGAAAAATCCAAGATAGTACAAAGAAGGAAATCACAAAGGTCAAATCACAAATAAATAAATTGAGACAAAAAATATGAAGATACAGTGAATTGAAGAGCTGGTTCTTCAAAAGAAAAAAACACGAAGGTTTAGCCACTCTTACTGAAGAAGGAAAGAAAAGACCTACATCAATGCACAAGGAACAAAATTACAACATACACTACAGAATTCCACAAGTCTATTAGTAACTGCCTTGAAAACCAGTACTCCAATAAATTGGAGAATTTGGTAGAAATGGATAGATTCCTAGATAGAAATGAAATATCAAAAATAAATGAAGAAGATACAAACACTCTGAAAAATCCAATAAAAGGCAATGAAATTGAAGCAATAACAAAAATCCTACCAAGAAAAGCCCAGGACCCAATGGATTTATCTTGTACTCTAATTGTATAAGAACTTCAGGGAAGATCTAATGCCAATACTCCTCAAACACTCTAATGAAAGTGAGAGGGAAGGAGGAATCCCAGAGTCATTCCAGAAAGCTAGCATTATCCTGACTCCAAACCCAGACAAAGACCCAAATGAAAACGAGAACTGCAAGGCAATCTCTGTAATGAACACAAATGTGAAAGATACTAACAAGCAGAATAGAACAAATCATCAAGAAGATCATACATTATGACTGTGTAGGCTAAATTTTGAAAGTGCCCTATATGTCCATCAATAGATGAATAGAGAAAATACGGTATTTATGCACAGTGGAGTTCTTCTCTGCCATAGAGAAGGATAAACATCATATGTAGGAAAATGGATGCACCTTAAAATCATAATGTTAAGCGAAAAAATCTGACACATGAGCTTAAAGGTCACATGATTTCTTTTATATGAGAAACCCAAAATATAAATGAAGAACAAAATAAAAGTTAATAGAAAATAAGGAGATAGTTCTTTTTCAAAAGGGAATGCAATCAAGAGATGGTAGGAAGGGAGGGAAATGGTTGAAAAAAGAATTGATATATGTTATGTACATGTACCAGCTCCCACAAGTAATGTAATCATTAAGTAGTGCAAACACGTAATAATAAAAAAAATTTAAAAATAGGGCGTTAGCCACTGGCACACTGGTAGTGAAGCCACAGTCCATTATAAAATTTACCTATGCCTCAATACAGTTCTTTATAGCTCTGTCTTCAAGAACAGAGCTGTTCAGCTTTTCTTGAATTTGAAAAATTATTTAGCCTTTCTCTGACTCTTCGACCTTGAAATTTTATGGAGGACACAGCAGTGATTTTATAGAATATGCACCTTTGCCTGACATTTCTCATAGAGTTTTTGTTGTGCACTTTGGTAGCACTGTAGAAGTGATGTGTGATCCACACTGAAAAATAAAAGAAGTAATATCAGCTTAGTTTTTTTTTTTTTCCCAAAACAGTGATAGTTTTGATCTTCAGCTAATGTGGTATCTGCAAGTTTCTCCCCTTTGGAGTAATTGTTTATCCCTTTGGCATTAATAATTAATTTGATAAATTAAGGCTATAAACATATCCTGAACCTTTTCAAACATTTACTTGCTCTAACATTTCTAAATGACTTTCAACTCCATCATTTCTTCTGTATTTATTAACATTCTGTATTTATTAACCATAAGGAAAGATACTAATTCTCTATCAATATGGAGTCATGGATCTTTGTTTTATCAAACTGATTATAATCCCTTATTATTATTTTTGATCTGTAATTTATCCAAAGTTAGCCAGCAGGAGTCCCTTAAAGCTGTCTTCTTTTTTCTTTTCTTTTTTCTTTTTTTGGTGCCAGGGATCGAACTCAGTGTCTTGTGCTCACTAGGCAAGCACTCCAACCACTGAGCTAAATCCCAGTCCCTTTTTACTTTTTTAAAACCTTAAAATTATATTGCATTTTCTTTAGCACTATTAACTGCTTCCTGTTCTTAAATTTGGTCCCATTTATTCTCATTAATAAACTGAGTTGTGATATATAGCTGATTCCGCATAAAATCTCAACATTTTCCTAAAAGATTTTTAATCAGAGTAATCTTAAATTGTTATAAAATTTTCTGCATTAGAAAATAATGTACAGGGGCTAGATACCACTTGCCTATCATGCACCAGGCTCTAGATTTTATCCCCAACACCACAGGAAGAAGAAGGAGAAGGAGCAGAAAGAGAAGGAAGAGAAGGAAAAAAGAAAGACCAGGAGGAAAAGCAAAAGAGAAAAGAGAAGGAGAATAAGTAGAAAAAGAAAAAAGGGGCAGAAGCTGCAGCAGGAGAAGGAAGAGGAGAAAATAAGAAGGAGGGGGAGGTTAGTGGGAAAGTATCTATCTGTTGTTTTCTTTTTCTTTTTTTAGTTTTTCTTTATATAACATGAGTAGGACTTCACTGGGTTTAATGTTCCAATGGCACTAATTAATGTTTGGGTTATGGTCCTTATCATACATCACAAGCTCTTGATTTTCAGTAACCATTTCGCTTTCTCTCACTTCTCCATGCACTCCATGATTTCACTTTGAAAATGTTAACAAGATTGTTCTTTGAGTTCATCATGCTTGTAAATGTCCAACAATGCTGTCATTTCTTCTAAGATTTCTGTCCCAGGTTTATTATGTGAAATTGTCCATACCTGCTTTAATAAATTTGTGAAGACAGTTTTTCAGTTGCTTTTCATTTTCCACTTGATGAATTTTTCTAAGTCTCATTGGGATCCTTCTGTAGTCTATCAACTTGTCGTGGCTGGGATTTGTTTGCCATTGACATGTCACTCAGAAGGAGCCTGTGAAGATGCCTAGGAGCCAATGTGGTTTGAGACTGCTCTGCTGAGACTTGCTTGTCACCCCCACTGCCTCTCTTCCACTAGCAGTGGGGGGATCAGGGCTAAGGTCAATGCTTCTATCACAGCTCTCATTTTATTCTTTTCAATCTCTCTCCATGATTGTTTGAGCACTTGCTTATTTTCTGGTGGAATAGGGTGTTTGTGGTGCATCTTATCATTTCTCTTCACCAGAGCTGGTGTACACTATTTTCTCAAGTTTAGAATACACATAAGCATATATATGTATATAAAAGTTAGTGTATATATATATATACATATATACATATATATATGCATATATATATATATGTATATATATACATGTAAAAGTTAGTTTCAAAATTGCTAACCACACCACTGAGGAAAACACCTGTGAAAATTTCGTTCACAGGTTTTTAGGTAAAATGTATGTAAATAAATTTTGTAAAGCCTACAACTGATGAGTTTTGACAAATGCATACATACTTACCCACATCCTCCAAAGGAAATTTCTATCACCCTAAGATGTCCCTACATTCTGCTTCCCAGTGTAGAAGCAGAAGGACAGGCTTCCCTTCACCCTGCCAAGTTTCACTGGAATGAACAGATCAAATAGAAGAAAAGACAGAAATTTATTATGTGCCCAGAGGCAATTACAAAGGGTAATTACCCACTAGCCCAACATCATGTAGAAGGCTATAATCTCCTTTTCCATAGGGAAGAGGTAGACAGCGAACATATATAATTTTTAGGGTGATAGTGAATGATTTTTAGGGGAATTCCAAGGGCTTGGAGAAGCATACAATAGCCTGGGTTGCACAGAGCAGATAATGGGTTACAAATTACTGTCTTTGGGCTATTAGGAACCAAAATAGAAGACAATGGTGTGTGACAAGTCTTTCCAGGTGTATTGAGGGACTACACTCTTTCTTCCTGCAATATGAATTTAATTAAATAAAAACTCAGGAAGGGACCAAAGATATGTTTTCTTCTTCTCAGCAGGTCTAGACTTTAAGCAAAGAAGAGTAAATCCTCTTCCAACATCTGCTGCTTTCCAAATTTCTTTAATTTAAAATAGGGTGGTACCTCGGTTCACAAACTCAATTCTTTCCATGATTTCTGGTTGCAAACAAAACAGGATGAGAATTCATTCAAATGTGCCCATAACATCAACATTGAACCTAGCCATTGACTTTGATTCAGTTCTCATCCAAGTTGCTTTGGGACCAGAATCATGGAAAGAATCAAGTTTGTGAACCGAGGTACCACTGGTAGTCAGCGCTTTAAGGTGGCATATCTTGGGGTGACAATTCTTAGGCTCCTTCACTTATCCACACTCAACAGGAAAGTAGTGTTCTGATTTTCTTCACCATTTATTGGTTTTGCTTGATATAAAATTTAGTATAAATGTAATCATACAATGTATGCTCTTTTTAAATTCAGCTTCCTTCATTCATTCTAATATCTGTGAGTTACATTTATGCTGTCATGTGTGCCAGTATCAAAGAAACAACTTTTAGGTTTTTTTTAGTTAGAAGAAATGTTTTTATTAAATTATTCCAAAAACCTGTAAACAATTTATTATTTTCTTATTTCTAAGGGATAACGTTCTGAAAGAGTAATACAGTTCAGATAAAGTCTGGTTTGACAGTAGATACTTTACTAACAGTAGGAAAATATTACAAATATTGAAGATGAGCAAAACATCCTGAGAAGAGTTAGAGACT